>PVJO010004939.1:0-53677 GCA_004026905.1 Hystrix cristata
GAGAAAGGACACACCCAAGGTCATATTACTGAACAAACCTTTGCAAACTAAAGCACCCTCCATTTACCTTCTCCCCCGTCAAAGGTATGTGTCGCTGTCCTTGGTCCTGAACTAGTGTACAATTACTACTGAGACAGGCTTCTCTCTAGGTTGTCATAAAATATGAGAACCAAATGAGGAAGCAGCAGAGAAGGAACAGGCATTAAGATATAACAGGGAGAGAAGCAAACATGAAAAAGCACTGGAAGGGCATAGACAAGGAGAAAGTACTGGGGAGAATAAAAAAGACTTGGTTGTACAGTTTTCAAATAATTGCAACAATTAATACTCAAATACTTATTAATATTTCATAAATACTCAGCTCCCATGGAAATGAGATGGATGAACTCTATGTTTCCCAATCCATGCTTAGGTTTCTGGATAAACTGGTTAACCACATATAAGGTAGATGGGTGGACCGTGGAAAGATTCCCAGACTGTTAAGCAATTTTTTACTCTTCTTAAGTCATTGCATTGGGCATCTAAACATGCAATAAATAAAGAATCCCCCAAAAACTGTATACATCAGGAAAAGAGAAACTTGTGTAAATATTTTAATACTAAATTTATTGAAACATCATGAGATTAATACAAGTTACCTTTAGACTCTCCAATTACAAGAGGTGCCCAAAGTGGTGGCCATTATAGTCCAGATATTTATTAGTAAAATGAACTGCCGAAGTATGTATACATTTTGGTAGATTCTGTATTTATTGAGAACCTATATGTCAAACAAAGTTGTAATCACTGTGTGTACACAAAACCAAACAATATAGAGATGCTGATTGTAAGGGACTTTTAGTTTAGGGTATAGTTAGACACACTAACATATAATTTCAACAGAATACAAGAAACTAAATATAGAGGTATACCCGAGTGACAAATATTCAGAAAATTCCAAAGAGACAATAAAACTCCAGTTTAAGAAAGTATCTAAAAAGTGAAACAGCTATAATGGGAAAAGAGGCAAAAGGTGATGGGATCATTAGCAAGGCTCTGCATTGGAGAGGCTAGTGAGGAGTACCGAGGTCTGTCAGAGAGGAGGATACCCAAGGCGCAGTGGATGTTCATGACCTTGATCCTCTCCAGAGTAACAGAAATGAGATAATGTTTGCCAGGGATATGCATCAAATTTTCCCCCATGGGCCTACGACCTAGCATAAGTAGGAAGTTGCCAAGGTCAGGAGAAAGTTTTACTTGTGACACCTGCCTTTTGTTTAGAACAAAGCACAACAATGTCAAGTACTAAACAGGAAACCAGGAATTAGGACTATCTCATGAAGCAAAAATCCTCCAGAATTATGGAAAAGAATATGGACCTGGGAGATGTGTGCAGAGGAAAACCTAGGTAACCCTCCAACTAAGTTATATGTTCCCAGAGCACCTGGAAAGCTGGAGTTGGCCTCCTAATGCTGCCTTCAAAATGTATGTGGTGGGGAAGGACCAGGAATCTCATGAAATTTTAGGCAAATCATTGCCTATATCTACACCTCTGTCTGTTTTTCTGAGAATCTGTGTAAATCTAGTTTTCATCAGATTTTCAAAGGGATCTATGGCTCCCAAATCACTGAGAACACTGGTCTAAGGCACAGTCAAAATAAGGCCCACAGCTTACTCTGGATTCTAACCACTAGATCCCGTAAGTGCCCTTGCTCCCTTCATGGCCCACCGGTTTCTGACCTTCCTGCTTCAGCTGGGACACGAGTCTGTTTTAGTGGGCAGAGAAAGGACAATTAAATGGTTTTGATTCCTTAGGTTGGATGAGAGGAAGCCAAGGCCCATGTCAGGAGATGAAGACTGAGTATAGGATCCTATACCCTAAGGACTTACCTGAGATGGTTCTCTCTCATCACAGAATTACTGAGGTCCAGAAAAATTGAGGTCGAACATGAAATGAGTGTTACAGAGATAATTCTGCAGTACCTTTCCTTGAAAACTTTCCAAACTCAAGAAAGCCTGCTAGCAGAAGGATGACAATGTGACCCAAGGTCTTTCCTGGATTCATGGCTCTAGGTCAATGTTAAAGCCAGCAAGAGGTGGGGGAATCTGCAAATGCATTTAACAGGATCTCCTGGAACCTGAATCTTACCAGAAGGGGGTTCTTGAGTATTCTTAGTCAGTAGCCATAGCAGGGCATGCCCGGCCACTTGCTGGATCCAAAAGACATCTTCCTAAGATGGTGAGCTCTCCCAGAAAAGGCACATTCTGAAAGACAGCTCATAACCCTAAGCCAAGCACTGGCTTTGGATGCAGTCAGAAACAAGTATGACTCCCAGCTCTACAACTTGTTAGCTGTGTGTCACTGGACATCTTTCTCAGTCTCTTTGGGTCTGTTTCCTTGTCTGAGATAAGAATACGTATTTCACAGGTATTCATCACACCACAGCTGTTGTGATGATTAAGGACAAAAAGTTATCTATTTGAAAGTACCAGACACAAAGGTGATGCTACAAAAACACAATGCATAATGTTTCTTTCGTTTCCCTTATTCATTTTGATATCTTCAACACAGGGCTTGGCACATAGTAGATGTTCAATAATAACTATCAATTATGTGAATAAGTAAATGAATAAATGCATGGAGTAAACTCAGATGACTGCACCTAAAAACTGCCTCCTCACCTTCCCACTACACACCTGTAAGCCACACTGCTCCACTCATCCATGTGGTTCTTCTGAATTTTCACTGTTTCCCTCTGCCATCCAATCTGGGATGTTTGGTGAGCATTCTAAGCACTCTTGCTCTCCTAAGTGGAGATCCTCAGAGATAGAGGAAAGTCCTCTATTCAGCTGCTCAAAAGATTGGACAATTGTCCCTCCTCCTTTGTCCAGAAGAACATGGTTCCTAGGCATCCCTCCTGTGCCACTTCCTACACGCTGGTTCCTGCCGTCAGAAAACCTTATCCCTTCTTTCCCAACTCCTGTCCCTTGCCCCTATGAATCTATACCCCACACAAAGATACACAAGTCCAGGTGGCACTTCTGAGAAGCAGGACTTGACAGCAGGGTCAACATCTAGATGACATAGCTTAACATCTATCTGTAGACAAACTTCAGAGTCCCATTGAGAGGGCACAGCTGCTTACAGAGAGAAAAAATGAGAAGTCTGGGGCAGTTATGTACCTGGTGGGTCTTTTCCTTTGTTGCCTTTGAACCATTCAGCTGTTGTGAATGAGAGGTTCACAGAGAAAAAAAAAGCAAGAGAGGTTGAGGTACCCTTCACATCTAGAGCTAGGCATAGAGGCATAAGAGAATGAAGAACACAAATCCAGGTGAGTCAAGACTTAAAATCTACCTGCTGTATGAAGAATAAATGCCTTAGGTTGCTAAGATTCTTTGTTCCATGCTCTCTAAAATGATCTCATTTTCTCCAGTAAGACCTCCAAGAGGCTAGGATACCAGATCTTTTTTGTTCTTTTCTCACATCCTGAAAAGGAAGAGCCCTTACCATGATCAGGGAACCATAACATTGCTTTGTGCGTGGGGAAAGGTACATATGTGACCAGAACACACATTTATATGCTCAGAACAGAATAATGTGAATGTGACATTGGGGATTTAAGATATTTATCACAACTTTTAACACTACTAAAAAAGTAGAAACTATTTAACCACAGGACATTGGTTAAATAAACCATGATATGTCCATTCAAATAAGCCATTAAGTATAAAGCTAAACTAGGTATGGTGGCATATGTCTGTAATCCCAGCATTCTGGGAGGCTGACAGGAGGATCATGAATTTGAGCATAGCCTGGACAATTTAACAATTTAAGTGAAATTCTGTCTCAAAATAAAAAATAAGGGGGGGGGCTGGGGAGATAGCTCAGTGCAAAGGCCCTAGGTTCAGTCTCTCCACTACTGCAAATAATAATAATAGTAATAATTAATGTCTTGGGAAATTTCATTATGTATTGCTAAGTGGGAAAAGCACATCATAGAACAGGAAGTACAACTTTATCCCAATTACATATTCATATCGATATATTTGTGGGTGTGTGAAAATCACATACATACAAGTTCAAGGTAATTATTTCAGGAAAGTAAGATTATGGCTGATTTTGTTAATATTTCTTGGGGCTGGGGATTTAGCTCAGTGGTTAGAGTGCTTGCCTCGCAAGCATAAGGCCCCGAGTTCGATCTCCAGCACCAAAAAAAAAAAAAAAATTTCTTTAGTGTTTATATCAAAATTTTCTTTTTTATCCTTTGAAATCACTGGAGAGGAGAAAATCCTCTCCTTTGTTAATAATTTCATACACAAGATCTTTGTAAAATATTCATGCACTTAAAAATTTAATAATTAAGTTGCATTTATGATAACATCTGCAAACGACATTTTAAAAGCAAAGTTATTTAAGACTTAGGACAACTGTGTCAGGTTACTGTTCAGTTTGTGATGTAATTTTTTTCCATTTATTTATTTATTATTAGTACACCATGATGCAATTTTGCAGCAATAAAAAATGGCTACCATTTATCACAGTTATCTTGTGACTAAAAGAACTGAAATTCAAATGTGCTGTAAAGAAAATCCCTTTTTTCATTAACTATCACTTAAATACATGCAAATAGGTTTGCTCCAGGGATGCAAGTCTCAAGTAAGATAAAATAAAAATACTTGGGGAGATTTTATATATATATATATATATATATATATATATAAATGAATGATATCTATAAATGAATATATATAAATGAATGATATATATAAATGAATGATATCTGTTGAATGAATCACTAAGTACCTACTATGTGCCAAAGGGATTTTCAACAGTATCTTCATCTAGAAGAATAAGGATAAAAATAATTAAGCATTGCTTAGTAAAAAGGATGAATAATGGGTTGAGCTTTCCCTACCAGATATTAAAATATATTTTCAAACAATAATTATTAAAAGGTGGAACAGATAGAAGAATTAACATGCAAACGAAGGAGCCTGAAACATAGCCTTAATATGGATCTAGAATATTTTAAAACCTAATGTATAATAAAAAAAATCTAAAGTAATGAGGAAAAGGTATTCAATAAACACCATTGGAAAAGTTGGATATTTAGAAAAGAAAAATCAAGTTAATTCTCAAAACTTCATACCACACACCAAAAAAAATCTTCTTTCTTTTCAAAATAAATCTTAAGAAACCCAACCCTTAAAAATGATGTTTTAGTTACTTTTCTCTCGTTGTTGGAACAGAATACTCGACACCCAAGGTTAGGGGAAGAAAGGTTTATTAGCTCACAGTCTGCAGAGGTTTCAGTCTATAGTCCGCTGGGTCCGAGGCAGGGCGGCATGGCAGAGGCAGGGCTGACCGGCATGGCAGACCGGCAGCAAAGTAAAGTAAAGTGAGGAATCCAAGGAATGTATGCAAATAAGCAATGCAAACAAGCAGCTAATTAGCCTCTTCCTGTATCTTTTACCTAGGCTACCTGTCTCCAGGGCGGCCTGCACTCCCACCCCCAATCTCAGTCTCACATCCTTGATCCCAGCAGAAGGATGCCAAACCGATCAATGGATCAATTTAGTAATCACACACTCTAGATCCGGCTATCTCTTACCACATGAGGCTTTGGGGGAACATCTAGACATAAACCATAACAAATGACATGTTAAAAAATTTAAGAGAAAATATGAGTGGGTATTTAATTGAGTGAGAAAGGGGTGTCTAGGCATAAAACCTTAAAAGAAAACAGGAAAATACTGATGGTTTTGTTTATGTGAAATTTTAAACTATACCTCAAATTATAGCTACTATTAAAAAGGCAAATAGTAATCTGGGAAACATTTACAAGACATATGATACAGAAACTATTAACACTACTCCTTATTTGAAAAACAGGCAAAAAACATAAATATGAATTTCAAAAAAGAAGGAAAAACGGTTACCAAACATAAGAAAAGTAGTCAACTAATTAGTAATCAAAAAATATGAACTAAACAGCAAGATAGATTAAAATCTGTTGAATTTGCAAAGATTTTGCAAAGGCAATAATCTTCCATGCTGGCAAGAGTTCAGTTTACCCCTCACCACCTCTGTTCATATTAGGGCAAGTAAAGCTGCTACAAACTTTTCAGAAACAAGTTGGTAATGTGAATGACAACAATAATAATGTATATAACAAATAACCCAGTAATTCTCCTGGATGTCTGTCCTAAGGAGCTAAGAAAAATGAGGATAACACTTGAAAATAAGAGGTTTCATGTGACACTTTTTATTGTAATCTCAAACTGCAAACAGTCTAAATAGTCAACATAAGGAGGACAGTTAAATAAAGTTGAGATAGGTAAAAATGGAATACCAATCAGCCATTACATTTTTAATATTTGATAATTTTTAATTTCAAAGAAGAATGTTCACAATATGTAAATTAAAAGTTAGGACACTAATGGAACATATGCATTAGGTTGAATCATAAAATTGCTGAAACTTAACTTTTTTTTACCTTTTAAAATAGTGATTCGATATGAACTCATATATAATATATTTCTAGGGGGCTGGGGATTTAGCTCAGTGGTAGAGCACTTGCTTAGCAAGCACAAGGCCCTGAGTTCAATCCCCAGCACCAAAAAAGAAAAAAAAATACAGATAGATAGATAGATAGATAGATAGATAGATAGATAGATATTTCTGGCTTGTATGATTATGGGAATACTTAATTTTCTTCTTACTACTTTTCTATAGCTTTCCAACATTCTATAATGTTAAGTACATTAAATATAAATGTAATAATACATGAAAACTACATTAAAAAAAACACAACATTCAAATCTATGTTAAATCATCTCTCTACTTTCCCTTTTCTGGAAGTCAATAAAAGCATAGGAAATGATTACATCAAACCAAAAAGCTTTTACACAGCAAAGGAAACAACACAATGAGAGACAACTTATGGAATGGGAGGAAAAATTTGCAAACTATATATCTAGCAAAGTGTTGATACCTATGTAAGTGGGATTAAAGCCTGCTTTTGCTAAAAAGTACTGACTTCTCTTGTGCCTGTAGAAGTCCAATGGGTAACTAAATACAGATCAAAAGCATGGCATCCCCGCCTTCCCGTTGCATGTTTCCTTTTGTTATCTTAAACTTTGGTTCAGGTTCCTGCTCAACTCTGTATGTATCTCCATCTTTCCTTTCTGAATTGTTCTTTCTCTCCTGCAGTCATCCTGGATAACAGAAACAACGGGTCTCATAAGTAAACATCTTGTGACGGGAGTGGAAACTACCTCTTCTGCTCCCAAGCAGAGAAACTTTCTTCCTGCCGACAAGGCCCTGTCTAACCATCCTGAGATAATGATCACCAGATCACAGCCTGACCAAATGACCAGCTACACAAGCCCCGGCCCTTGCTATACAACACTAAGACTTGATTGAGCCTCTCAGAGAGACAGACTTTCAGTCACTAGACTGCTGTTTTTCTCCCCAACATGGCCATTCTGAAAATAAATATCTTTTCTTGTCTCCATCATCAAGACTTACACCTTCATTTAACCTTTGGAACAGATGGTCAGACCTGTTTCACTGTGGCCTCAGAATAGGGCTTCCAGCCTAGGGCATCGGTTACATCCAGAATATATAAGGAACTCCAAAAACTGAACTACACAAAAATAACCCAGTTCAAAAGCAGGCAATAGACCTAAGTAGACATTTCCCCAAAGAAGATCTACAAATGACCCATGGATATGTGGGGAAATGTTCAAGATGAGTAATCATCAGGAAGATGCAAATCAACACATTATCACCTCACCCCAGAGATAACAGCTATTACCAAAAAAAAAAAAAAAAAAAGACTAAAGATAACAAGTGCTGCTGAGGATGCAGAGAAAAGGGAATCCTCGTACACTGTTGGTGGAAATGTAAATTAGTACAGCCTTTATGGAAAACTGTATAGAGAAGTCTTGGAAATTAAAAATAGAACTATCATATTACCCAGTAATCCCACTACTGGGTATATATTCAAAAGAAAGGAAATAAGTGTATTGAAGAACTTAGCTGTATGCTCATGTTCACTGCGGCATTATTCATAATATCCAAGAAATGAAAATAACCTAGGTGTCCACTGACTGATAAATGGGTGAAAAAAATGTAGTGCATATATGCAAAGCAGTACCGTTCAGCCATAAAAGGAATAAAATTCTGTCATTTGTGACGATATAGAAGAATTGAGATAATTATGTCAAATAAAATAAGCCAGGCACAGAAAGACAAATATCTCATAATTTCATTCACCTGTAGCATCTAAAGAAATTGATCTAGAAGTTGAGACTAGGATGGTGGTTACCAAAGGCTGGGGAAAGTAGGGAAAGGAGAGAGGTTGATTAACCAGTATAAGTTATAGTTAGTAGGAATAAGATAGGGTGAGGAATGATAAGGGGAAGAAGGGGAAATAAATAAAGATATGCCATGTACAGGAACCTAATAACCTCAGTGAATGTAAACACTATATGCCACAACAGGAGCTGAGATTAAAATCAACAAGAATGAAAATCAGGATGGTAAATCAGAGGAGGAGGGAAGGAAGGGGGAGGGAATGGGAAAGGAATTTTTTTTAAAAGAAAGAAGTTGTACTATGTACATGTACCTGCTCCCCAAGATGATTGTAAACTGCACGTACTGCAAACATGTACTAATAAAAATTTTTTAAAGTTAAAAAAAAAAAGACAGACATTCTGGTATGCTGTTGTTCTGTAGGCCTGGATACAGTGCCTGCAGGGAACAATAATGTATTACACATTTCGAAAAGCTAGAGACAGGATTTGAAAGTTTTTACTATATAGAAAAGATACATGTTTGAGATAGAAGATATGATTAACCTGATTTGAAATTAAAAAGTGTTTGTATGTATTAAAATATCACATCATCCCATTAATATGTATAATTTTAGTGTACTATCTTAAAATAAATTTAATTAAAAAAAAATTTTCCCTCTTTGATTTCTTATTCTCCATGCCTTTTTCCATGTCTGTTTTTCTGTGTGTGTGTGTGTGTGTGTGTGTGTGTGTGTGTGTGTTCTATAGTTTGCTCTTTGCGCTTATTTCTAGAATAAGAGGCTGGATCTAGAAAAGTGCCAGCCCCCCTTCCTAGGATAGGCACAAGAGCCATGAGACATCTAGTGCCCAGAGATGAGCTCATGATCTTCAGCAGTAAAAGTACCACAGAAGAAGAAGGGCAAACAGACTCCTCCCCATTTGTGTTACTGCCACTTCTCTAAAGCTGACCCTAAGACTCCTGCCCCTGTCCCATGGTGAGCTGACAAGAAAAGGGAGAGGTTCGTGGGCTTGAAGACAGCAGCCAGCAGCTTCCCTCCAATAGCACCCTGGGAAGGAGTATTCCCAGTTCCCTGGCTTGACCCTGATTGTGCTCTACATTCTACATGGAGTCCTAATTCACTGTACAGTGCGGATTCATACCTCTTGATGTCATACCCTCTCCCAGCATCTGAGGAATACAGGGAACCTGGTTTCCAAAGTGGGAAGAGATGTGCGTCACAGGTACCTCCCTGAGTCCCTAATACATGTGTCTACAACACTCAGATGAATTAGACCTAGGAAGACATTCTTAATTCTTCATGAAATGCCAGCCCCGGTAGAGTCCTGCCGTCTTTGTCAATCACCTTCTCTTCTGACAACTGCACCCATCCTTGCAACCTCTACAGCAGCTACAACAATTGACTGCCGTCTAGGAAAGGGCAGAGTCTCCACGTTCCACATCTTCCCCAGCCCTAGCCTCCCAGAGGAAAGTGTCTTCTGCTCTCATCCTCTCTCTCATTACCATCATGCAGTATTCTAAATGGCTTTACCGACAGCCCATGCTAGTGAGTTGAACAGAAGCAACAATCATCCTTCCCTCTCAGGACAGTGGGCTATGATTAGACATGCCTCATTTTATAGAGCCCCCTCAGCAGTGGAAATAAGCAGACCCAAATCTAAGGTATCAGATGTAAAAAGTCCTTACAAAGCTTCTAGTCTTTCATTTACATAAGAGGAAACTGAGACTCTGTGAGGGGAAAGGGCTCAAAGTCACATGATGAGTCAGTCTGGCACCCCAATCTCAGGTAAGCATTCTGTGCTCCACACTCTGTGACTTGAAAAGTGCCCCATTACAAATGTGTATTAATGCATGGATGGACAAAAGGTAGTTTGGAACTCTGCTGTCAAGTTCTGTCATTTGTTGTGTTGTTATTTAAATTCTCATTAATTAAAATTAAATAAAATTTAAAATTCAATTTCTCCAGCACATCAGTCGCAATAAAACTGACTAGTAGCTATCATACTGGAGAGCCCAGGTAAAAAACATTCTCATTGGCAAAAAGTGCTACTGTCAGTTCTGATTTATATGGAAAGATTTACTAAAAGTACAAGTTCCCTAAGGGCAGGTTCTGTGTCGAGGGTTCCCTTGAAATGTACTCAGAATGTTTTCCTTTCCCCATAACCAATGCATGAATGAGCGAAAGAAGAGACCAGGATACAATCAATCAGGAGCTCAGTCAGCAAGGATCCAGTGTCCTTGAAATACAGACCTTCCATCTAGGGAAACCACAGAAATGGCCTCCTTGGTTTATGCACACAGAACTAGGGAAGAGGCAAGTGACTTCTCTCTCCTTGCCTCTTTTTTCAAGATGTCTGATATTAACCTTTGAAACCTCATCAGTTTTTCCACTGGGAACAAGAGGCGTGGATCACTGACTGCCAGCCCTTAGAGAGGTGCTTGTGAGCCCCAGCCTCCCAAGCCCCAGCCATCTTGGGAGGTAGCTGTGCCAGGCGGCTGAGAAGGCTAAATGACAAGGGAAATCTTCAGGTTCCCTCGTGGGAAAAAATTTTCACCAAGTTTGGAAACTCAATGTCTTCCTGAGAAAATCTGAAAACTTTCCCATATGCTTATTGACAGTGTCTCTACCTAGTTAATGAGAAGCCAAGTGGTCGTACCTGAGGCTGCCACACTAGAGCCAAGCCCAGCTGCCCATGGCTTTTCGAGCCCACAGCCCAACATGTGGCGAGGAGAGACTCCACTGTAAAGACTGAATAAACTTTCCTGTTAAGGAAGAAATCCTTTGCAAACTGGTTTGTACTTGCTCTGCTCTATTCAGAATGTTGTATAATACCCTGATTATGAACACTTTTGCCAATAAAAAAATTAGTTTTGAAATTTCTGGATGTAAAGCCTCTAATAAAGATAGTAGTTTAATATAAAGGGTCATTCATTAAAATGAGACCTAAGGGGAGGGAAATTAGCTACTTTGAAGGCCTTAAATGATACATAAGTCCAGGAAAAGAACCACTCTGAGCCCAAAAGGTTCAGTTCGAGCGACAGCTACAGTTCATGTTGAGAGCTAAGAGCGCATGCAATGAATATTGTTTCTCTTCTATAGGCTCTACATATATTCTACATTTGTTCACATCTTTTAATATAAAATAATTCATATTTTGATTCCAATTTTAAGATATTTTTCTTACAGTAATAAAGTTCTCTCTTGGTTTGAAATGCCCTCCCCCTATTCTTCAGCTGGAAGATTGAAAAAAGTAACTTAGTATCACTGTCAGTTTTCCCATCTGCAAAATACATAGACCACCAAGCTCATTAAGCTGTTGTCAGAATGAGCTGAGATTACATGTATACTTGTCCCTGGCAGGGGTCCAGTAAGTCCTAGGTGATTGAGCAAGTGAATGAACCAATTTTTACTGTCTGGACTGTGTGACTGATTTGTCACTGGGCTCAGCTGTATAAACCTGGGAGCAGCCAAACTGCAGAGACCATTCACAGTTTCAAATACAATCATCCACATGCTGTTAGCTGCTGAAATTGTAGATACAAAAACTGGGAGGAAATATGCTGTCCCCAGAGAGCATACCTTGCAAATTCAGTCTACTGCAAAGGTGAGAACATTACACTGCCTGCATTTAAAAATACTTCCCTTCAACTCTAAAATTTTATGATTCTTGATACAAATAGGAAGAACAGTCAACACTCTAGTCATTTCAGCTTTGAGACTCAAGGATTAAAATCTTTCCCCCAGAAATCCATATGCAGCTTCAGAAGTATTCACTGTCCACCCAGGGTCCAGGCATCTACAGAACAAGTGAGTCATAGCTAAGTTATTATTCCATTCTAACAACACTACTACTGGTGTGGGAAAGAGCTCTGGACTAGGGATCCAGAGACCTGAGTTCCCATCAGGGCTTTTTCTTGTTTCTCTTCTCTCTAGCCCTTATTTTCAGCATCACTAAGTTAAGCCAGACAAGATGATGGCTGAGACTGTCCCCTCCCCAGCTGTTCCATTCCCTAATTCTGCTTTGCTATAAAAGAGGTAACAGCCTGCAAGAAGTTAGAGAAGACAGCATCCCAGAGGAGAAGTGAGAACTTCAAGGGTGAGAACCATGCTGGGAAAATACCATATTTAATGAGTTATAAAATGCATCATTAGTTTATGTGCCATTAAGAAAGAAAAAACTGCTGCCAATTAAACTACTACGCACCATAAACCATAAAAGTGACGGCGAACCTTTTAGAGCTTTCCATGACACCAACACCCTGCTGTGGCATTCATGCCATACGTTCATCACCACTGAACTACAGGATGCTTCCTGATTTCAGAGATTGCAGAATGCGTGTGTAAGACAAGAGCCATCTTATAATCAATAAAATATTACTTATTTATATTTAATTATATATGAATATTATTATTTTATAACTCAAATGTCTATCATGTGTTCCAACAGACTAGGGGACTAGGATTTATTGGGTATTTGTTAAATTCTAGGCATTGAGATATAGACAGACAGATAGATATAGATGTAATATAGATATTAAAATTTCATTTAAACCTATGAAAACTTTGTAAAATAAATGGACATATGTGAAAATCAGTGTTTTACAGAGGAGAAGACTGAGGTACAGGGTTTATGAAATTTGCTTAAGGTCATCTGACTAGAAGAGATTTGAACCTGCAACTATTTCACTCCAAACTCCATCTTTTTAACTCTTTGCCCTTTGGGAAAAGGGTGGAACATTTGATACAGGGTGAAAGTGAGTCACCTGATGGAGACAGGACTAAAACACAAACTGTCAAGACTTCTTAAAATAGACCCTGGAGTTAGAAGGAACTTTAGAAATTATATAAAATAAGCATCCACCTTACATACAAACAAACTAAAGTACAGAGCAGTTATGATTTGCCCAGAGTTACATAAGTGGTTATATAGCCAGTTATGTAACCAGGCTATATAACCTAGCCTGGTTATATACCAAAGCTAGGATTCTAGAATTTTGCCAGATAATAAGACCAAACTTGACAATCTATAGTTTCCTGAATCTGCCCTAAGTTCTATGATTCCTCAATGGTTTCTCTGTGATCACATGGATAAGTTCCTTCAGGCGTGAGACACAGAAGCATCTCAGATCAGTATGGACAGAAAAGCTGAACCTGGGTTCCAATCTTCCCACCCTCAGAACCCAGCTTGTTTCCATCTGTCTTATGGACATATATATGCAAAATGAGATGCAATGTAAAACGAGTTTGGGACTTTTACTATACCATCACCCTTCTTTGCTACTGGGTCTTATAAATAATCTATTTTGTCTTTTGCAATTTGAAGTATCTCTTGGCTAAAGGCAGTGGAAGCAGAGGAATGGGCTTGCATCCTTGCTTCTCCATCTCCCTGTACACTACGATGTTCACAAATCAGAGAACAAAAACCCTCCTCTATCATTTTTACTCACAAACTTGCCCCTTGTTGGCTTTAGTCCAGTACTCTGTCCTTCCATTAACTTTTTGTATAAGGCCTACAAAATTGAGCTTCTTGAAGCCGTCCCTTTCCTTTCATAATTCATCCTGCTGTCTTAATGTGAGCCCACCTCCCTTTCCAAAGTACAAACAGCTCTCCAGACTGCAGAGTTCTGATGCTGAAGGTCAGGACAATTTATGTTAAACCTTCCAGCCATTAGGGTTTAAATATCAGTACAGGAGAAGTCCCTTCTAGGGGTCTTTGTGCTTCTAGTTACATACATGTTAGAAGAAATGTGTAATAATTATGTTGCAGGCTGCCGGGAGAAAAGGCAGGCCCTCAAGCTGGGAAGTGTAAAGTGCCAAAGAAGGTGAATGCTAAGGCCAGAATGTAGGTTGACTTAAAAGCCCTACTTTCCATCTTACAGACACCTAACTGGGTAGGGGGAGCATGTGCCCGGCCTCACAGTCAACCATGTTTGTGGAAAGTACAGCTGGGGAAGCCAGCAGGCATACTAAAGGTACTGCCCCCTGGGATGGCTTACCTTGAAAAGCACAGGCTTTGCAAATCAGTCATCAAGAAAGCCCAAATATCAGCTCCCATTCCAGAGCCCTGCCTGGCTGTTGTTCTATTCTTGCTGTTTTTGATGGGCTTGGTGGTAGATGGCTGCTACTAGCTATTAAGAGTTACCGCATAGGTGAGTCTCTCTGAGTGCTTTACCTATGTTGTTTTATTCTCACACCTACCCTAAGGGAGACGTATTATTTTCCACATTTAATGGATGGAAACTGAAGATTAGAGAAGTCAAATAATTTTCCCAAGATCACAAAGCTAGGAAAGGATGAAGTCAGGTTTAAACTCAGACCTGCCCTATTCTGAAGCCTCTATACCCATGATGGGGGGAAACTTTTAGAGCTTTCAACGCTATGAACAGCCTGTTGTGGCACATGTGTAACAGGTTTGCCACCACTGCTCTATACAAAGCCTCTGAGGTATGGATTGGTATCTAAGATCCAAATCACCCTAGTCAAGGCACATCTAGAACTTCTATCTCTCCAGCAATGGCACCTAGCTATGTCTGCTGCAAACTCAGACACAGTATTTGATGTGCCTCAGATGAGTCCCAGCCCTTGGGTTTCTATGAAGTCCCAGGACTGGCAGACCACTGGGTTTCTGCCTTAGTTTTTGGATAAGCTCTGCATTTAGCACCCTACAGCTAGCACTGAGCTCTGAAACCCACAGGGTCTTGGCCACCCCTCTTGCCATGCCCCTCACCTGGCAGGGGTTAGGGGGAAGCATGTCTCAGGCTCTGTACCCTCAGTCATTGCTTGGGGACTGTCAGAAATAGTGTGATGGCTCAGTAGTGCATGACTAAAGACCCACTGGCCCTAAGCATTTCTCACTACTTGTGGACTCTGGGGACATCTCTCTTATAAGACTGCACAAACCCCCACTCTGGATGATGTTGCTGGACTAAAGAAAGCTTGCTTTTGTGATGCTCCACTGGATTCCATAAATTTCCATGCTGACTGTTCACCTCATCCAGACCAGCCCAATTATTTACCAGACATTCTGCCAACTCCTTCAAAAGTCCCAATGCCAATCTTGTTTTGAGGTGGGAAGTCAGTTTTCTTCATGAAGGCAAGCAAATAAAAAAACCCATAAAAGGCTATCTAAAGCATTTTAGGCAACAAGTGGTTAAACTAAAGTGATAAGTTCCATGTAACTTCCCACTCTACGGACTGTTAATGATATGATAATTATAAACACAACCATAAATATTATACCATCTTCAAGTGTTGACTTCAAACCAGCTAATACACTAAGCAAAACACTCCAGGCCTGGGAAATTCTGGGAACTCAAATAACACAGTAATCCAACAACTGTAAATCCAACTTAGATGAAATTTCAGTCTAAATAAGAATGAATCTATACTTTTCAAGATGCCACATTACCCAGAAAACCTTAGGGCTAAGCACAAGAAGTCTCCTCTGATGACCTAAGCTGACCTATGTCTATGGTGGTGACTATTTCTACCAATCTGTATAAAGTCGGGGCAGAAACTGGCCAGCTGGTGACCAAGCCCATTCTGTCTTCTGAAGCACACAACTTTGTTACATTTCCCAGCCTTCTTTGCTGTTAAGAGCAGCCATGTAACTGAGCTCTAGCCAATGAAATGTGAGCAAAGATCACATGTCACTTCCAGGATTGGCCCATGAATTCATCCCACATCTACATCCTCCTCTCTCTGCTATTCTCTAACAGTTATAAGCAAAGGTTTCAGCAGAGTACTCCAAGGTCCTAAAGAATGGTAGAGCCACTGAATGGAAAGAGCTTGGGTCCTGGGTTATCATCAACCAGAAACAGCTGTAGTGGACTGTGACATGAGCAAGAAATAAGCTGTAAATATGTTATCCCTAAGATTTGCAGGTTATTATACCTGTTGACCTACACTGATCAATAATCAGAGAACACAGAGATTGTTGACATAGATTTGGTGAAATGTCATTATGGAAAATTGTGGAAACTGAAGAAATCACTTCCCAGCTCCATTTCAAAATCTTCTGGCTGGTATCAATGTATCCTTTAAAAAAACAGACATGACCTTATTAAAAGTAGTAATGGTATGTCAGTAATCTGGTACAAAAACTGTATAATTTAAAAGAGAAGGAGAACAATGAGCACAGGGAAGGGGAAACGTGGAAGGGTTTAGGTACAATCTATCAGCATAAACAAACTTTCTATTCTTCTACCTAAGAGTTCATCTACTTCTATGCCTCTAGAGAACAATATGAATGTAAGGTACTATTACTGCTGTTCTTCCCAAATTTGTCCTTGTCTCTCACTCCTCCAAGCTCCAGCTGCAACACCAACTATCACAAGTGCTTCCATTTGGATAGCACCCAAAAGTTTAAAGGTCTTGTACTATCCCCTACTTTGTATCGCCATTATGTAAACCGGGGAAGAATTAATTGCTTCACATTTAACCTGGGCCAGATCCATGATGGCAATTATCTCATTAAATCATCTCATATTCTTTCTTAAGATAGACACTATTATTTCCATTTCACAAATGTGGAACCTAATTCTCAAAGAAGTGAAATGATTTGCCCAAAGTCACTCAACTGGTGAGTAGAAGCTGTGAGAATAATCTTTATTTGTGTAAAACACCATAGCTGATTGGAATGCTCTCTTAAATAGTTAACTACACCTGGTGGTGTGCTGGCACCTGCTTGCTCTGACTCCTGAGAACCAATTGTCATTTTCAGGACTTTTTTGCCAGCTGGTTGTTAAACAAGTTGGTAGCCTGAAATCTGTTATAAAAGGAGTATTTACACAATGGAAATCAGCAAATGCTACAAACACTATAATCAGCGCTTTTATTCCTCCTTGGAAACATTACCAGCAGCACATCATGACTACACCTTATTTGAACTAGGATAACAACACCATATCCTAATACAGTTTTGCTGAAATTTCAGGAATAGTAAGAAGTAATGAGATTGTGGATTGCAGACTTTGCAACCAAAAATTTAGAAAAGTAAAGGCAAATATTACAAACACACAAAGGGATGAGGAAGAAGTATGTCTTCCTTGATGTGGCCCAAGACTTCTGATAATTTTATAAGGAATTCTCCAAATAAGCTGATAAGAAATAATTAAGAAGGACAATACTAGTTAATCTGGGACAGTGTGGAGAACTGCCGTGGAAAGATCTTGGCGGCTTAGTTTTAAACCAAGGGACAAAGGAGGCATCACAGCCCCCTTGAGGTGAGTTCTAAAACATGGATTTCTTTTTAAATGAACAGGGTAGCTGCAGTTAGCACATTAATGTGGTGGCACAGATAATCCGAAGCAGAACATAAAATCACATGATGCAATCCAAAGCCAAAGATGAATGAGTGGAATTTTTTCTTTGATCAACTGAACAAGATTTACCTTCTTGAATCAAAGTGCCTCTTAATTAGATGAGTATGCACCCATCTGTATGTGGTGAAAGGGGTATAGAAGGTCTTGAGGTGGTTAGGGGCAGTCAGCCTGCATTTGCTTTTTCTAAGTAAACATCTCACACGTGGGGAATAATCTTATGTGAAAAATAAAGAAACTATTATTTTAACTTGTGGCTTAGAATGGTTGTTCCCCAACCTGGATGATTATCAGATTTGATAGAGAAATTTAAAAAAATACAAATGAAAAGGGAATCAAGAGATGAAAGGAGGAGTGAAGGAGGGAAGTGAAAAGAAAAGAAGAAAAAGAAAAAAAGAAAAGATGCAGCTGGGAGGAAAGGGAGGTGAAGGAGACATAAAAATAATTAAGATGTGTTAATTGACACATCTTAGTTGTACATATACAACTCCCCACAATAAGTGTAATCATTATGTACTGCAAACATGTACTAATAAAAATTAAAATTAAAAAACAAAAAAAAACACAGACTCTGGTGTCTGTATTTAGATTCAGTGAGTCTTAGAAATTTTGTGCTTGTCAGAATTAAACAGAAGGAGTCATAAAAGCATAAGAGCAAAACAATAATTATGACAATTAAAGGATCCTGAAAACAAACCTACGTTTGACCAATAGACCCAAGAGTAGCCATATAAAATACTCAGGACTGAAGATCAACATGGAATTCCAGATTTGAAGAGGCTCCAACTGACCCAGCAGGATACAAAGTATAAGGAAGGAAGACTAATTGCCATTTATTAGCTGTTTGCAGGTCATGTTACTTCTCTGTGCCTCTAAATTCTCTTCTGTATAATAGGGATACTCACTCCTGAATCACTAGGCTATTGAGAGATAGAAAGCACCTGTCATAGTTTTTGGCCCAAGGGAGGTTACTGTTAGTTATTTCCTTATTACTATTATTTTTTCTTTCTTACTGGGCTTTGGGAACATCATTTCAAGTCTATGCATACAAAGCTACAAAAGCTGCAATCTGGGTCCCTCATCCCCCACCTCTCTTTCATACAGGAGGTTCCCACAGTCCTCTGAGGATGACAGAAGAGACTGACCATTGTACCAATGGTCAGAAAGCAAGATGCCAGCATAGGTTGGCTCAGCCCTCAACTCGCTACATGACTGCACAAGCTCTCTGCTTATCTTGGTCTTAATTTCCAGCCCTGTCAAATGGACACATTAAAACAGAACCTGTCTTGGCTGTAAGCTCTAATGAGGAGACCAGGAGAATGGGTTAAGAAGGCTGACACTCAGTTCAGAGATAACAAGCCAGCTTGTCACTGTCCCCATGAGGATTCACTCCCTGTCCAGGAAGGCTGCTGGCACCCCAAACTGCTGCCCTGAGCTTCAGCTAATTGGAGGCTGGATGACAGATGACACCAGGTTTCTGGGAAACAAAATGCTCTCTCCAGCCCCAGAGTTCTACAGCAAAGGGAAGGCAGGATGGGAAACTTCCCCAGAGTAATGCAACCAAGGTTCCTGAGGGCGAAGAATAAAACATTAATGGAACTCGAGCCACCAGCAGAAGATGTCAGGCAGTAAAGGAAACAAGCAAAGCTCAGACTGGAGAGTGCTGCCAGCCCAGCCTGCCAGCTGGCACAACACACTGGAAATGAGATGCAACCAGCCAGCCAACGGCATCACAGCCGCAGAGGACCACAGCTGCATCAGGAGCTTCAGACACCCGAAGATTTTCAGAAACTAAGGGAACGGCACTGTGTTTCCTATTAGAAACCCAAAGGGGGTATGTCTTGAAGCAAAAGTTGTATCTGTTGCAAGAGACAATTACTGGAGACTCAAACAAATGCCACAAGTGGGGAAGGCAGATTTGTGAAGGTGAGAGAGAAAAGACTGAGACCAGGAAGAGTAGGAGGAATCAGAGAAAATTAGGTCACCCAACTTCTCATTAAAGGACTAGATAGAATGGCTGCCACCAGTCCACATAGACAGGGTAATTTTTTTGGGTCTTCATGCTAAAATATTTTTCTATTTTAAAATTTAAGAATCACTTCATGTAGCCCAAACACACTGAATACATGGGATTTCACACTTCCCATTTGATCTGCCTCTGAAGCTGCTGTGTTTCTCCTTGTATGTGAAGGGAGGTAAGATATGACGATGGGTGGTACTGATGAAATGTGACAGGAAGTGTTTCCCCTCCACCCCGGCATCTGGCCTTGCCTGGCCCCATCATCAGGCTCCAGCTGGCCCAGCCTGCTGACTGCAGGGCCCTCATTTCCTGCAGCTCCAGGGGTCAAGCTGAACTAGAGATGAGGACATGGCCAAGTAAAAGCCACTTCTCCTCCAAGATGGGAGATATGTTGTCATAGTAACTCCCTCAGCTGCATTTATGGATTTAATTTATACCAAATTAATTTATACATCCTTAGACGTTGAACACTTTCCAAAACCAAACTCTTCAAGTCTATCACTTGTTTAAATCTACTGTCCTCCATCAGCCTGGGAACTCCCAGGGGCAGATCTACATATCTCCCTTCCTACCTCTAGCTTTGGCACAGTAGAGATCACACTCACTAACCTGTACAAACCCAGTAGGGCCTCCATACACCAAGCCTTTTTCAATATATTTGATGAGTATAGTATTTTAAATCCCTATTTTTCCAAAGGATCCTTCTCCAGGAAGGGACAAGTTCTGAAAACTAGCAACGTCTGTTAAAAAAAGAAAACATACTAAGCCTCCAGTCCTCCAGAGGAATTGCCAAGACCCTGGGGTGACTAGGCTCTTGGCCAGATGGAATCAAGGAAAATCACTGTTCTTCCTGCTACACAAAGACGGCCTGCAGCACACAGTGTCTCCACCACCCTCTGAGCCCAAGTTCACCTGGGACCTCCCAGACCTTGGCATCCTGCATTCATTAGGAATATGATTGGCAGAAAGTTACAGAAATTACTGCTACAGTCAGTTAATCAAGTAAGATGCTTGCTCATTTGTTTTAAGAAACAAGAAGTCTGGAGCTCGCACTCCAGGGCTGCCTCAATGGTGGCTGTTTTCTTGATCTACCATCCTTGTACATGGCCTTTCTTGGTCACAGGATACCTGCCATACCTTCTGTCATCATCTCCCCAATCCAGGAAGGAAGAAAGGCAAACAATTTTTTCTTCAGAAGGCTTTATGTTTATTTAGGAAAAGAGGAAGTTTACCTTGACTTGTGTTTATATGTCAATTGTCAGATTTGTGTCACATTGTCTTCCTTAGGGGTAAGGAAAGCTGGAAATTTAAGTTTTTCACTCTCTATATAATAGATACTAAGTACACCAACCTGCAGTATCTGTGCTACATATGAATTCACAGATCATAAGTACTCTTATGCCTTCCCAAGGAGGATACTGTGGGGTGGCTCTTGATCTTACACTCTCAATATGGAGAGCTCTGAAAAAAAATCCCAGACTCAGAAACTCCTCTCCAGCTCCCAGATGAGCCTGTTCCCTTCCCACTTAACATGCTGAATCATTTACAAGGCATTCTTGTGTATTTTTCACCACAATTCTCTAAGAAAAGTACTATAGACTGAGCAATGGTAAGGTAGGAATAGGGCGTGGCTAAGGCTGGCTGGCAAGGGAATGTGACCTGGAGGAGTGGCCTGGACCTCACGTCAGCCTGAGGC
Organism: Hystrix cristata; assembly: GCA_004026905.1. NCBI lineage: Eukaryota > Metazoa > Chordata > Mammalia > Rodentia > Hystricidae > Hystrix > Hystrix cristata. The sequence goes on from PVJO010004939.1 coordinate 21,337, forward strand.
GCCAATTTCAAGCGCCACCCCTCTCACATGGATAAATAGAAGCAATACCAGAAGCAAGCGCTCTGTCTTTTCTACCACACCACCAGGGAAGGAGCTCTCCCTTTTTCCTCCTGTGGAAGATGGTGTCTGTGTACCCAGCACCAAGGCTATCATGCCTTTTTGGTGGTAACCCCTACCATGGCTTTTAGGCCCAGTATACATTTTGCTATTTCTATTGTTATGCTCAACTTTCCTCTTCTTCTTTTCTCTATACTTTAAAATAAAATTTTAGAACTACTTTTTGCCCCCCCTCATTCAATTCTTTGCTCAAGGAGGGGAAGAACCCAGGAATATCAGAACCTACCCGATAACAATGGCATCCCCTTAAAATTCCTAGGTTGGGATTCTAATGCCTCCATATAACGGCATGAGAAAGTAGAGTTTTGGGGAAGTGACCAGGTCCCAAAGACTGAGATTAGTGCCCTTACGAAAGAGACATCAGAGGGCATGCCTGCCTCTTCTGCCGTGTGAGATCTCAAAGAGACCCATGAAGAACACATCCTCATCAAACACAGAATCTGCAGATGCCTTTATACTGAGTCTCCTAGGCTCCAAAAGTCTACAGTATTTTGTTATAGTAGCCTGAATGGACTAAAACAGCAAGAATAAAATGTTCAACTTTTATAGATTATGAGGGCTCAGAGAGATCAAATTAGTTGCTAAAAGTCCCACAATTGTAAGTTGGTAGACTCAGGTTCTGAGCCTGGCTCTCTAGTCTCAACCCAGTGCCTTTTTCAAATCAGCACTGGTCATTCTTATCACATCGTATACCTTCCAGTTCTGTTACAACCACATCCCCCTTCTGTTTATGATGCTGTCTCATTTTAAAATTTAGACATTTGCAGAAAGAAGATCGGTCATAAGGAATCTGGAAAATACCATAAAAGGTTGGAAAAGATCAAGAACCTCTTACTCCTGCCAACATAACATACATCTTGGTAAGATACTCTCCCAAAACTCAGCCAAGAATAAAAAATGCCTTCCAGAGGCCATTTCCTCCATCTGTTTCACTTCACCCACCTCTAACAGCCAAGACAGCCCTTGATATTCTCTGGAACATCTACAGTTATCCCTTGACACATGTTGCTGCACAGACTCATATTGCTCAGGCTAGCTAAATACTCCTAACACCGCATAGCAACTGCCTGGCCACTGTTCTCATTCTACACAAGACCCTTTTTAAGGATTGTGTCTAATTTAATGTTGTTTTCACAGCATCTGGCATGGTACCTGACAAATGGTAAATTCTTAATAAAAATCATTTGAATAAATGAACTCAAAACACTATTCCCTCCTGTTAAAGTGCCCATACATTTATTTTGCCCTCTCCAGAGTGAAAAAAATATAGCTGGTCACTCCTGGGGGTGCCCAAGTAGGGCTCCACAGGTCCCAGGAAAGGTAGAATTGGTACCACAGAGCACAAATCCAGAAACTCCTTAGCATGCAAAAGCCCAAGGATTCAGAGGTTTAGAGGATTAGGGGTGATCTCTCAGCATTTTTAGGGTGGGGCAGGATACAGGAGAAGACAAGCAGAAGGGGACATGGGTGAGCTCTCATGACCAGGATTAGTGCACTTATGAAGGAAACATGAGGGAGCTTGATGTTTCCTTTGCCATGTGAGATCACATACAAGGCACCATCCCTGAAGATTTGTCTCTCAACAGACACAGGACCCGTAGGTTTCTTGATCTTGGACTTCCCAACAAAGAAGAATTCTAACAGTCAGGATTCCTGATGCAAAGAAAGCAGAGAAGGGAAACGGGAAGAGGCCTAGTCTGGGAGCAACAAGAGTAAATACCAGACAGGTGCTGCAGCATTGATAGCCTATGCTGAGGCCCCCCTCAGGGAATCTAGTACGGCAATCACACAGGCAGCCTGACCTTAGCTTAATGTCTTGGTGTCTGGCCTTTGAGGTATTTCCTTAACTTTTTTAGGTCTTCCCAATGCCTTACCTTGATTCACAGCACTTGTTCCATCCTTGTCTCCAATTCTCTCCTAGCACTGACACAGCACACAATCTTGACCTCTGGCTTCCTGGTACTTTCTGAGTCTAGCTGAAGCCCCATCACCCCACTCTCAGGCCTTGCCTAGGTCTTGTAGTCCTGCCCACTGAAATTCACAGCCACTGCTGATGGAGGAACAGAGTACAGGGGCCACAGGCATCCCCTGGAACAGTGGTTTCCAACCTCTCTGGAGTCAATGACTCATTTGAGAATCTGATAAAAGCCACAGATTTCTATCCTAATAAGCTGCACATATACACACGCCCACAATATTTCTGTACAATTATAGGAGCTTAGTAGATCTCCCAAAAAGCCCACTCAGAGACACAGAACAAGAACTCTTGGTCCACAGGAGGTCATATACTTTTATTTCAGAGTTGTTGCCCTCCCTGAGAGAACTCCCTAATAGCTCAGCCAGGCAACTTCTAGCTGTCCTCTGAAGGAAACATTCAGAACAGTGAGGACATGGATTTTCTCTTGATTCTTCTCACCTCAAAGCCTTTAATGAAAAACACTGAGCACTTACTGTGCAGCGAGCTGTGGAAAATCAAAGAACTTGATATATGCATTCTGTAAATGTAGTCTTCACGATAAACTTATTAAGTGGATATTGTCCCCATTTCAGATGAGGAAAATTGGGCTTACAGAAGTTTTTAGAAAGTGGCTTTACCTACAATGAGTTATGAAGTATGGAATCAAATCCGGGCTTATTCAAGGTGAGTTCACCTTCAGGAGTAAGCAATGAAAGGCTTCCTTTGCCATCCAAAATCTATCCTTCTCCCTCCATGTGGCACAAAGCCTGGAATCTAGCTTTAAAGAGAACCAAAACCTTACTATTATGTGTCTCTTTGAGTCTGTATATGCACAGTATTGTGCTTTTTAAAAAGTGTATGGTGCCTGAAGAGCTGAATCTGGGTGCAGAGAATGAATCCATGGACTGTTCCCAGTAAGTGTGGACCAGCAGAGAACTATAGGTGGAACTCTGATGAGAAACACCAGCTAGCAGCTAAAGGAGGGGGTGACAATAACAGAACATGCAGGGGAGCATTTTTGAAGATGTAATGATGAAAATGAGCTGGCAGATGGAAAGAACTTTCCTAGAGAAAATTCTATAGCAAGAAAAATAGATAAGAAGCCTTCTGACAAAATTCTTCCAATGAACAGAGTGGAAAAGGCTGGAATCAGGACAGAGGACAAGTTCTGCCCTCAGGTCTCTGCTGAAGGGCTTGAGCGAGAGACAGGTCCTTGAAAATGGCATTAGAATAAACAGTGGAGATGCTGAGTTGGCTGGAGGGTGATCCACGAAAGAACATGCAGAAAAATATGCCACCCACAGTTGGGAGGGCCCCACCACTAGGAAGCTCAGGGCAGGGACAGTCTAGGGATGGTTTCACAGAATGTGGAATTCAGGAGACAAAAGTGAAGTACGAGCAGGGTAGAATCAACTGAGAGGAAGCAGACAGAGGCCAGAGGCAAGGGCTCAATGAGTAAGGGAGCTAGTCTTGATGAAGCACCTGGAGAAGGCAGATAACTTCCTCCGTGTTGTGGATGTTCAGGAAATCAAATAAAAATTACATAATCCAAGCCCGGCAGTACATGCTTATAATCCCAGCACTCTGGGAAGCTGAGGCAGGAGGATCACAAGTTCAAACCCAGCCTGAGCAAAGTAGTTATTTAATGAGACCCTGTCTCAAAATAAAAAATAGTGCTGAGGACATAGTTCAGTGTGAAGATCCTGGGTTCAATCTCTAGTACTACAAAAAACAAACAAAACAAAAAACAGAATTCAGAGAAAAACCTTTATGAGTAGCATAGTGTCATTGTTAGATGTGCGGATTCTAAAACCAGACTACTTAGATTAAGCTCCAGCTCTGTCCCTCAAGAACTGTGCGATCTGTAGAAAATTATTTAAATTCTTTAAGCCTGTAAATGGGCATGATGACAGGACCTGTCTTTTAGTATTGTTACTTAGCACGGAGCTTGACACATCCCTAGACAACCCCAGAGCAAGAAAACTCTCAGTAAATATTAGCTAGTAATATTGTCATTACTAAGATGCACCTATAAGACATAATATTTTTAGGCCATTGAAAATAAGGTCTAGAAATGTAATTATACTGAAAGATATTTAAAGTGTGTTCCAGTTTTTAAAAGATTATTAAGTATTTATACTTTATTTTTGATATACATATATTTATGTTCACATATATTTCATGTATGCATGTAGATGATTACAAAAATAAGATTAATATTTAGAAACAAATAAAAAATAGGAAGTGACTTTTGCCTTCAGAGCTGAAGACCAATACAAAAAAAAAAAAAAAAAAGAAAGAATTCTAAGGGAAATGTGTTCCTGAGGAATTTCTTTGATGTGAGCTTATAAAAAAATCCCTGCTCGTCATTGCTGCCCCTGCCTCGACTCTGCCCTTTTCTCTCTTCCTCCATTCATGAACCAGTATTTGGGCCTCTCCAATCCAATCTGAAAAACAGCAACAGCAGTCTCCATTACCATCAGCATTATCAGTAATACCTACAGCAGGCCCTCTCACAGGAAGAGCACCTAACATACCCAATTGGCCTTTAAAACAGTCTCTACCTGAGCCTGAGAAGGACTCTGGCTGCACCTTGTCTCAGTCTGAGATGGACAACCTCATGGGGACCAGGAATCAAATGAGTGAATGAGGGATGCTCATTTCTGCCACACTACCCAGCAAGGGGCCACATACCCTGTGCAAACATCACTGAGGGGCAATTTCAGGGGTTTTGCGTTAAGACAAGGAGAGCCATGGAAAACACTCTAACCCTTTCCCATTTGTTTCCATTATTCAGAGTGGATAGATAGAAAAACAGTTCCAAGCTCTCGAGACAAAGATGGTGATAAAAGAAAGGTCCCTGCTTCCTTCCCTCTCCGTCTGTGGAGACATTCCTCCTCTCATGGCAGAAAAACACTTTAGACAGGAACCAAAACAATTATAGATGTGCATTAGAGTACAGGCGAGTTAGAATGCAAATGTCTGAAATTAGATTTCTGGCAGGTAAGCAGCCTTCCCAGGCTTCAGCAGCTGTCCTTTTGTGCAGAAGAGTGGACAAAGCACCCCATGCTCAGTGGCTAAACTCAGCTTCTTATTGTTACCCAAACAATGGAGTCAAGAGGTGGATTCAAGCGCAGGCAAAGATGGGATCACGCAGAGCCAATCCTATATCCTAGAATAACGAACGCGGGGCACTGACTCAGTGAATCTCTGTATGTTAGGACCTTCCCCTTTCAGGAAAGTTGTACAAAACAAGTGACTCCATTTGACCTGTGCAAAGGAGGAAGGAAAAACTTCTACCATCTCACCCTAACACACAGGGGAGCCTCGGGAGGGGGTGCCATAAATGCAACATCCTGTATTATGGCTCTCAGAAAGTCAGGGCCAGCTCTCCACCATTGCCAAATCATATCCACACTCCCCATCCTTTGATCCTTCCAACATGGAGTGGGGTGTCCTGTCAGGTTAGAGCAGGCAGCCTCCCAAGAAGCAGGTCACACTACAAGTCTTCAGCAAGGTAGGTTCACTTATGGGAAGACGAATGAGATCCTGAGAGGTGTGACAAGCCCTCAGTGGATTGGCTGAGCTCCAGGAGAAAACTTCATTAACACGGGGCTACAAAGTTCCTTCACACCTGAGTATGAGTATATAGTTCCTTCCTAAGTCGTAATTTCCTCACTAATTCTTCTCTCTGACTCTCTGCCAACAGTAATAAACCAGCTTTGCAAGCAGATCCCAAAGGTATTTGCTACCACAAACATTTGCACCAGTCTGCAATCTTTCCAACAGCTACATACATGTCATCGCATACTTGCCACTCCCCCAACTCCTCCTCCCTACTATCACTACCTTCTTGTCTTAAAATTCAGGTCTACCAACCACCCGAGTGTTGTCAAACGTGTTCTTAGCAAACATAATTCATATCCTCCGACACACAAACTTCTTCTCACAGAGCTTCAGATAAGGACCCGCTCAGAAAGGGAACAGGGTCAGGCTGAAATCTGAGAAGCCACACTGACCCATAAATCCTAGGGAGACTGGGAGAGGACACTGTGTTCCATGAAATAGGTAGTACTATTTAGTGGCAGTGAACCTATGGCACACATGCTGTGGCCTGCTGTTTGTTATCACTGAAAGCTCTAAAAGGTTCACGGTCACTGTACCAGCAAGAAACTGAAGTCTAGGGTAGGGAGGTTCAGGACTTGCCCATCATCACACAGCCAGTAACAATGATAGAGCCAGGATTAACAGGCCTACCTGACTGCCAAACCCCCAGTCTACACCCTCCTTCTCCTGCAGGCTCTTCCCCTCCTCCAGGACCATGGTTCACTCATATTCAGATCACATCACAGGAAGAGACTTTTGGAGACCAGGCTGGTTCACATTGATCGCTCCCTCCTCTACACTTTTTTCTATCACACTCATAGTCTGGAGTACTCCACGCTGCAATTTCTTTCTTTGAATCTTCTGTTGCTCTCTAACACCCTCATATGTGTCCTCTCAGCTTCCTAGCCAGTTCCTGCTCCCAGATCTTCTCCTTTCTCCCTCTACGCTATGGCCACTGTAAGCCCTCAATGAATGCCTACTGAGCAACCAGTTTGAGAGGCACAGATGAAAAATACAGTTGGCATACTCTTTTGGAGTACAGAAGTTCCTATGAATCCTAATTCTACCTTTTTGTTCCCTTTAGCAAGTTAAAAAGTGATGTTTATAAAAGGAATTCTAAAGAAATTGGAAGATGCTTATGATAAAATGCCAAGCTATAAGAGATAGTATGTAAAAACAGATATACTTTGTAAGCGTGACTACATAAAAAGGCATAAAAATATTAGTTAAAGTGAAGAAAAAGGAAAACAATACAACTCATATACAGTTGTCAAGAACTGACTATTAAACTAGACATTAGTTTGTCTTGAATTACATGTGCATAAAACTTATGTTCTTCACAGAATTCCAACATGTGTATTTCTATTCTTTATTGACCTGGCCTAGAGTCTGATTGATAATTGGACCTAATTTTTACCTGCTTCCTGTCAGTCCTGGATTGCTTTCTCTTCAGATTCATCCTCCCAAATTCTGTTCTGCCTAGTTTTGCAAGGGGCCACCTTCTGCAAGCTGCACTTCCCATGCTTTCTGCCCACTAGATTATGCCTGAGTTTGGCTCATACAAGGCACTAGTGGGAGAGTAAATGTTAGAAAGAAAGGGGAAGCTCCCTGCTGTCTCGGACCCCCACATTTTCTTGGTGAAGAAAGGAGGCTCTGCTCTCCTGGTTCTAATTTCTAGGATGTGGCCTGGCTTCTGATAAGCTCTGGGGTTTCCCCCGATCCTATCACCTGGATAACCAATTTCCTGAATTGAATTCCCTGTTTTTAATTCCTAGAGTAATTTTTGTTTTTCTGGTTAGACCCTGAGTGATATACTCATTCCATGTTTCCTGCTAATGTAAATAACAATTTATATCTCTTCATTCCCAGGTCAATGCCCACTAATTCTATAAATAGAATCAATTTAACATTCATTCAAAAATTTTAAAATTGCAGTTTCTGGCATTTCCAGAAATAAAACTAAATGAAAAAATATCAGCTTTCATAGTCTACCCTGCCAATGATAACTTTTAACCATTGGTATATTTGCTTCCAGTCTTGTTTTCCTTTTGTCTTCATTTTACCCAATATTTTATGTCTTTTTTATGTATTTGAGCTCACAAAGTATATCTACTTTTACATCCTATCTCTTTTAGCTTGGCATTTTATCATAATCATTGTCCAATTTCTTTAGAATTCCTTATATAAACCTTACTTTTTAACTTGCTAAAGGGAACAAAAAGGTAACTGCCTAGAATACCATAGACCAAGGACCTAAACAACAGAAATTTATCTTCTCGCAGTTTTAAAAGCTGAAAGTCTAAAATGAAGGTTTGACTACTTCTGTCACCTCTCTTCTTGATTGGCAGGCAGCCTCCTGCTTGTTCTGTCCTAATATGGTCTATCTTCTATGCCTTGTACACCCACAGTGTTTCTGAGTGCTCAATTTCCTCTTTTCATAAGTACATAGCCATACTAGATTAAGAACAACCCTAATGGCCTCATGTCAACTTAATTACCTCTTTAAAGGCTTTGTCTCCAAATACAGTTACACTCTGTGGGTTATGGCTTAATATATGAATTTTTTTTAATTTAATTTTATTTACCAAGAACATGTATTGGTACATTGTATACATAATGAATATATGAATTTTAAAGGAGACACAGTTCAATCTGTAATAGTGTTTCTCAAACTTTCCTGACAGTGAGTCCCTCTGGGGTTACCATATATGTTAAACACACAGCCCCTCATCTGGAGATATAGCTCGATTTGCCCAGACCTGTGTGGTAGATTAAAGATGGCTACAAATTATTCACTAATGCTCCTCTTAAGAGACAGCCTAATTTCCATTCCCTTGAATCTGGATTGGCCTTAACGATTTACTTGACCAACAGAATGCAGCAGAAGGGACATGCTGGGACTTCTGAGGCCTTGCAGTCTTTCCTGAATGCCCTTAAAATATTCACACCAGAGAAAGTTGACCACCACACAGGAAAGTCTGACCACAGTGAGACAACCGTGCTGTGAGGAAGTCCAAACTAACACATGGAAAGACTACATAAAGAAAGACGGCTGGCCAGCCCAGCTACTCCAGCCCAGGCACCAGGCACAGCACAAAAAAATCATCATGCAACTTCTATCCCCCAAGACACAATATTAAGGGGAGTGGGGGTGTAGGAGGCCAGGGAGGAATGTAGCTTGTAATATTGTGAAATACATATTTAGTCTTTACCCCCATTTCCTGACATATAGTTCCTAAAACCTATGGAATCCCTGGTTTCGAACGCTAATGAGATAATTGGTGTCTGGGGGCTCCTAATTTTGAAATAGAGGCTTATTACCAGAAAGAGCAGGGCAAGTTAAAGGGTTGGGACTTTCAGCCCCACTCCCACTGGAGGGGGTGAGGAGAGGGCCTGAAGATTAAGAAGGTAACCAATAGCCAGCGACTTAGTCATACCTACACGATGAAGTGTACATAAAAACTAAAGAGGACTGGGTCCAGAACGTGAGGTGCCTGCTGAGGCACACCTGGAGAGGGCAGGAAGTTGTGCTCTGTCCCACACGCTCTACCCCATGTGTCTCTTCCATCTGGGTATTTACCCATACCCGCTGTAAAGTCCTTTCTACTAAGCACACGTGTTTCCTTGAGTTCTGTGAGTTGCTCAGCAGTGATCAATCCTGATGAGGACATTAGTGAGAACCCCAGTTTTCAGCCAGTTGTCCGAAAGACGGGTTACTTGGGGCATGCAATTGATATTTGAAGTGGGGAGCACGTGTGAGACTTTCCCCAAGTGACAGTGCCAGAATTGAGTTGAATTACAGGGCACTCAGTCAGTGTCCATGTCTTAGTTACTTTTTGGTTGCTGAAACAAAATACCCAACACCCACAAGTTAAGAGAGGAAGGATTTATTTGGCTTACAGTTCATAAAGGTTTCAGTCCATCATCAGCTGGCTCCAAGACAGGGTGGCACGGCAGACAGGGATCACAGAGGAGAAAGAGTTCGTGGCAGGCAGACGGTAGCAAAGCAAGCAAGGGCCTTAGCAGCCCTTTTCTGCCCCTTTCATATTCTATCTAGGCTACCAGGATTAGGGCAGTCCAAACCAATCAGTGGACTGATTTGGTAATCACACACTCTAAATCCCGGCACTTTGAATCCTATTGCATCATGAATGAATCACACTCTAGATCCAGCCACCTCTGAAAAAGCCCCACCTGTGACCACCTGAGGCTTTGGGAGGACATCACACAAGCCATAACGGTCCATTAAAAAACAGATTTGATTGGTTGCTGGTGATGAGAAAGTCCTACATATTTAGCAGATGTAAAGTACTGTGTTGAGTGGTTTGGTTAAGAGTAGGAAAAAACCCTGTGGTTTTTTTCCCCGTGTATATTATGGCTATAGGCAAAACCGAAATCCCAGACATATGGCTCAAAGTGTGTCCCCGCCATCCTCAACTGCTGGAGCCCTCTGGCTGAGGTCCCAGGCATCGTAGAGACAGCCCATCCCCATTCTATTCTGCCTGAGTCCTTTTTGCATTATTAGGGATTGAACCCAGGGCCTTCACGCTGAGCTACAGTCCCAGCTCTTTTCTCTGTTTTTAAACGAACTTGCTATCCTCCTGCCTCAGCCTCCCAGTGTTGGAATTAGAGGCATGTTCCACCACACTCAGATTCTGCCTAAATTCCTGACCCACAAATTCATGAGCCTAATAAAATGGTACCATTCTACACCACCACATCTTGGAGTCAGCAACAGAAAAATGGAACACATGGCCAGAGTTTGCACAGTCTTCAGAGGTGATCAAGTGAACCAGAGCCTCAAGTTGGACTGTGCTCCAAGTAACCTGCCCTCAGATGAACGGCAGGGTTGACAAAGGTGAAAAGGGAAACGGGTACTCAGGCATATTAATCCTTGGAGAAAGTCAGAAGCCCAGGAAGGGCTCAGAGGAGAAGTAGAAAGGCTTAGCACCTGAAGCTCCTATATGTCTCAGCTTCTGGCCTTCCACACAACTGTGTCCAAACACCCTCTGCTCTCCCCTTCCCTCTTCTTCTTCATCCCAAGCCCTTCATCACCTTCCAACCCTGTTCAAAAGTTGCTTCTATGTGTGAGTGGAATCTGACTTGTTTTCTTTTTTGGGGGTTGCTGGGAATCAAACTCAGAGCCTTGTACTTGCTAGGCAAGCACTCTACCACTGAGCTAAATCCCCAAATCCTGACTTGTTTTTTAATCAGTCTCATTTCCTACATTTCCTCAGTGCCATATGCACAAAATATAGAAAATGGGGTAATTTGGGGAAATACTTTGTGAACTGTAAATCTCTGTTTAAGTTCATCGTACATATTACTGCTTATTTGTTGCTTTTTTACACACTCTTGCCTATCTGACTTTTCAGCATCAAGAATTAGGAAGACACAAGGAGGAGCACTGTTTCCTCTGCCCCCATGTTGCTTTTCCAAAACTCCTGGAATCCAATGTATGCTCTCAGGGCACAAGTGGACATCACCAGTAACAACAATATTCTCAAACTTCAACATGTCCAGACACTTGATTAGTGCCCAGAACACTCTTCATTCCATACCAAAGCTAACCAGTATGATCAGTTTTCCTTGATGCATCTGATACATAGTGAGAAAACCAAAACAGCTCCCATTTCTGGGAGAGCTTAGGAGTTAGGTGTTGGGAGGCAAGTCCACATGGTCTCTTACGTTTCTGTACCTCTTACAAGCAGAGAATCTGATAGCTTTTGTTATGGTTTGTGTCTAGATGTCCCCCCAAAGCCTCATGTGGTAAGAGGTAGTTGGATCTAGAGTGTGTGATTACTAAATTAATCCACTGATTGGTTTGGCATGGTTCTACAGGGAGCAGGGGTGTGACGCTAGGATTAAGGGTGGGAGTACTGACCACCCTAAAGACAAGTAGTTTGGATAAGAGATAAAATACAGGAAGAAGCTGGTTAGCTGCTTGCTTGCATCCCTTGCTTACCTGGCTGACTTCTTCCTATCTGCCATGCCACCCTGCCTCGGACCCAGCTGATTGTGGACTGAAACCTCTACAAACTGTGAGCTAAATAAACCTTTCTTCCCCTAACTTTGGGTGTCAGGTATTTTGTCCCAGCAACGAGAGAAAAGTAACTAACACAGCTTTAGTTCCAGATTATCTTTTCAAGGATGTTTATATAGTGAACATCCTTGAAAGGTATAGATATTGTCTCCAGAGGGCAGACTTGTTTGATGACAAATATAACAAAGGTAATGCTCCCTCTGGGAAAAACGTTGGGCAGATTTGCTGGTAACTCCTTTAAGAGAATGGAGTTTCCTAAGCTTAGAGTTCCTCAGGTGTGACCAAAAACTCACTGCACATGCAGCATCTACCTGGGTCCTTATGCATTGCCCCTGTGGGAGGCAAGGGGAATCAACACAAATATGCTGAAACTCACGCTGCCTGCTTGCCATGAGCAGTTAAGTCCTTTGTTGTTGACCCAGGCAGCTCATATCTTCTGTCAGCACCCATAAAACTGTGGCAGGCTAACTCATTAGCTTCTGCACAGGTAAAATCTCAGACCTTGACACTTCACAGCTCTTGACACCAGATGATAAAGAACACACTCCTCCCCTCTGAAACACCTGCTCCAGCCACTCTCATTTCCCCTGTCCAAAGTACTTCCTTTTCTGGATCATAAGACCCACTGCCTATGCAGGCACAGTCCAAGAGAAGCTGAAGGTAAATGTAATTAAGTGACTAACTCAAGCGCTAGACACCAATTTCTGTCAGAACCAGCCATGCTGAGGGGATAATGATATCAACTACAGCAGTTTTGCTCTGAAGGGAAAGCTTTCCAGAAAAATCTCTTTCCCTGTAGAGCTTTTCTCCTCTATCACCCTTAGACTCTCATGACCCTTTTCTGGCCACCTACAATGCCCACACCCTCCAATCCAGCAACACTACTGCAGAATCCAGGTTGTCTGGGGAGTACTTTGAAATATACAGATTTCTCTTCCAATCCCAGACCTGCAAGGTGATTCCTGAGTATGCTGAAATTTGTTCTAAATCTCAACCCTAGCTGCATATGAAAATATGATGCTCAGAATCCAGCCTAGAGAGTCTCACTAATTGCTCTGCAGTAGGACCCATGCATAGTTTGTTTGTTTGCTTGCTTATTTGTTGACCTTTGCTTCATCTTGGGGGTTTTAAGGTTTTTTCCCAGGAGACTCTACTTACAGTCAGGGTTGAAGACCTCCAGTCTATCCACACTATTGGGAACAGTTGAAAAATGTATATAGCAAGGATTTTCCCTAATATTTCTTTATTCCAACATCCTATCACCCATCGGTGAATTCATTTAGTTCTCCCCCCTTCTAAATATAAATCTTAAAAACTCTCCTCACTTTGTAATTCTGTAATAACCACTTAAAATACAAATCTCCCCACACTATAGACTGAACTGGCCCCTTCTCCTTCTTTTACTCCACCTTGGTAGGCCAAGCAACCTATTTTCAGCTCATCTATCCATCTGTTTACATATGCCTTGCTAAAGATATCTTCAGAGACAATATTACCACGTCACTTGTGGCCCACCTCCACTCCGCTACAAAATTTCCAGGGTAGCCAAAGCCCGAGTGAAGACACCAGAGGCTTGGGGACTTCTGTCAATATAGCAGAGTGGAAAGCTGCAGGGGAGCCTTGCCTCACTTTCCCTTTCATCCCCAATGCCAAGACAGTGGCCAGCATACCACAGAAGTCTCCATTTAGGTAACACATTTTAGAAAAACAGATGCCAAATTGAGCAGATCTGATGTGGAAACTCTGTCTTGTTCTCGCTCTGTTCTTGAGAGTATGCCTTAGTGTTGCAGTTACCTAGGCATCTCCAAATAGAAGACATTTATTTCTTTAAGGGACAGAGAGAGGAGAGTGCTATAGAGCCTCAGCTTCATTGCTAGGAAGCAGGAATTTCTTTAATGACAGCATGATCCCCACACCCTGGGTCCTAACTGCTGTCTTTCAGAAAGCCATCCCCACCCCCGCCAACACCAGCTCTGGAAAATGCAGACACATCATCAAGATCAATCTTTAAAATAAATCACCAGTCAATTCTTGACAGCATCATTCAGCATGATTCCTCTTTCTGCCCCTCCCCTGCTGGGAGAATAAGTGTCCCCACACTCTCTCCATAGTCTCCACTCTCCAAACCCCACTGAGGAGGAATGCTTACACTCAAGCTTCAAGGACTGATAAAGCCTCACAGGGGAAAAGCCTGACATCAAAGGAATAAGTTACTTTAATGGTCAAAATGTGAGCTGTGTTGAGCTGGACAGAGAGATTCTCTAAGAGAACCACAAGAGGATTTTTATTGATTGATTGACTGAATGATTGGGTGCTGAGGATTGAATTTAGGCTTGTGCCTGCTAGGCAAGTGTTCTACCACTGAGCTAAATCCCGAATCCTAAGAGGACTTTTCATCTTTTGAGAAAAAGGAACAAGTTTATTAAACTCAGCACTGGCCCAGTGAACAGTTTCTGCAGGAAGTTATCCGAGATCTTGACACTTCTTGCAACAGGCTCTGTTTGGACACTGCAGATTCTGTGTTGTATAAGACAAGGTCTCTCCTCCCAGACATACAAAAGATGACTGCACATTAAGAAGGCATTTGAAATAATATGTATTTCTTATCTGCTAATCATGCGTCTAATCATCTTTAAAATATTAACTCATTCAATCCATACTATAGTCCTACAGTGTTTGCTACTCTTTTTATTTGGCTTATCATTCCAGAGGCTAGGAAGCCCAAAAGCATGAACTTCCAGCATCTTAGGAGGGCCTTCAGCTATGCCCTAATGTGGCAGACAGCGTCACATGGCCAGACACAGCAAGTATGCCTGCTCTTCCTCTGGTAAAGCACTAATCCCATCATGGGGCCCATCTCCATAACTACATCTACCCCTAATTACTGTAATTCCCAAAGGTCCCACCTCCAAAGCCACCAACATACGAATTTGGAGATTAAATTTCCAAGACATGAGCTTTTCGGGGACACATTCAAACCACAACAAAAACCAAGATTCAACCCAGGAACTCTGCCTCCAGAATTCCTGTGCTTTACTGTGGCAAAGGTCTTCAAGTGAACGGGGGTACAAAATACCCACGAGTGTTGTACTTCTATTGCCATTGCTCAAAGGAGTCCTAATCTCCTCTCTAGGGGCTTTTCCTCAGAGTCTTAGGAATATCCTCCACTGAACATAGATAGCTTTTTCTGCTGACAAGCCAGCCATAGCAAACAAGCTGGCCCTTAAGCCAGGTAACTTGATTCTAGGTTATCACCCATGTGTGACTATACAAGGTAAGATTCTGTCTCTACCATTCCTAACCTGACTCAAAGTGCAATTTCTGTGGCTCAAGGGCAGATCCCACAGGTCTGCCTCCATCTCCTAGCAACTAGCATCTACCTGCTGTACCGAACCTGCTAATATGCCAGGTCACCAGTGTACCAGTGGCCTTGACAGCAAAAAGAGGGGCAGATGGGCACAGGGAAGGGGCACTTTTGCCATCTGAATGCTGATGACCAGCATGCTGACACTTGGCCCCTGGTTGCCCTGACCCTGGCCTTCCTCAGAGCCTGTTCTCCCCCTCACTATCTTGCTTTGTGGGTTCATAAGGCAGCTCCCCAGAGCAAGGCAGAAGAGAGCCAGTGCTGCCTACACCCTAGGCATGGAGGTGAGACTGACTGGAGGAACAGGAAGGAACAAACACTGGAATAACTGCTGGGCACCCTAAAGCCAGAACCAGACAGACCTGCCAAGGAGGGCAGGCCTTCAGCCTAGGTAGATCACTGCGAAAAGGACACAGCACAGAGCCCCACAATGAAGAACTTAAATTGGAGCTTTAAGAGAAATAGAGAGACGACAAAGAAGAAATGAAGTGCAAGTGGTCTCTTTCAACAAGGAAGGGAAAAATATGCAAGGAGCCTGAAGTAAGCAGGATAAGGAGGACAAACTTTGATCTTAGCATGAGTCAAGCTCTGGTAGCATACTGAAGCATTTTCAAAAACTCCATAAATGAGAAAGTGAAGATGGTTACTAGCTAGCCTCAGCTGGCTCCTCCTTCTCATTTAAATGTATTTATACAGATCTACCCCTTCAAAATCCTGCTTTTCTGGCTCATCCCCACTCATCTGCGCACATCTCAGATACACTAGTACTATATACAGATTATTGTGCATTCATTCATTCATTCAACATCCACTTATGGGATGCCTAGTATGTGTCGGATACTAAAGATACAAATTTGGTTGGGGGTACATAGTGCTAGTCTTAAAGGTCTCTCTAGTCTATTGTAGCAACCAAACAAAAGAACTGGAATATAAACGTAAGTGCACTGAGATCCAAATGAGATGTAGAATAAAGGTAGGAGGGTCCACAAAGGCTTCAAAAGGACCTGTATCAATAGGAATATCCAGCTTTTCCTCAGAAGTAGGGAGGCAACCCTATGGGAGAGAGCATGAGCAGGCACCGCTGTCCTTCTGCAGGGCTGGAACACAGGGCAAGGCTGGGGAGCCAGGCGGGGCTATGGCAGGAGTTTGGAACTTACTTCACAGAATCACTACAGGATCACTGAGGAATTTAATCCCAGGGAATGGCATTATAGGATTTGGATTTTAGAAGCAATTATAATACCTAATAATTATATATTACTTACATTCCTCTAAGCTTTTCACTTATATTAATTCATCCAATTCTTACAACAAATTTATGAGGCAATATTGTAAATAACTTCACTCTACAGATGAAGAGACATTAAGGCACAGAGAAGATGACTTGTTAAATGTCAAAGAGCTCCCAGCTAGTGAAGCTGGAATAAAATCCAGAGCTCCCTGACTCTAGCGCCCAGTGCTGACATGCTCTTTCAGCCTCCATACACCCTCCTCCTACTGCCCCTGAGAACTCCATCCTGCCCTAAGAAGCAGCTCACCCGTCCCTTCCACCATTCCCTCGATATATAACTGTCCCTTCCTCTGTTCCCACAGCACATAAATATGGTGATTGTGGCATTTGTCACTACATTCTGATCTGTTTGTATCCCTCTTGACCTATAGGGTGGCAAGATCCTGAAGGAGCAGGTTCAGATCCCCAGCACAGTTCTTGGAACACAAGCATTGATTAAATGTATAAAGCTAATGAACACTTTTAAAACAAAGATACTCCATGTACTAGTTAGCAAGGACTGCCATAAAGAAATACCACAGAGAGAGTGTCGTAAGTAACCAGAAATTATTTTCTCAGAGCTCTGGAGGCTGGAAGTCCAAGATCAAGGTGTTACCAAGGCTGGTCTCCTCTGAGGCCACACCTTCACTTGCACACGGCTTCCCGCTCACTGCCTCCTCAGGGTAAATCCTCTGTGCATGAGCTCAGAGCATCTCTCCCTGAGCCCCATTCTCCTCTTTTTATAATGCCATAAGTGAAATAGGATTAGGACTCACCCCCAAGGACCTCATTTTTACTTAATCATCTCTTAAAGGGCCTTATCTCTAAATACAGTTATGTTCTGAGGTTCTAGGGGTTAGGACCTCAACGGAAGAGTTTGGGGAGGACACAATTCAAGTCCATAACATTCTTTCTATACAAATACTTAGTATTTTGAACTTCTCTGCTGCTCTTCCCCATGGCTTTATTTTTCTTTTCATTTGTTTTATATTCAGTACAAAGATCTTTCATGAAGAACAGCTTTGAAGATGCTGTGCTGGTCAGAACAAATGAGTGACATGAGGACAGTGAGTAGAAAGCATATCTTTCAGAACTGGAGGCTAATGGCAAGATGGGTAAACAAGAATAGGTGGAACCAGAAAGCACAGTGTGGGCCACCAGCTCCCTTAATCCCCTTAGTCTTATCTCAGTCTTGTGTGACTGTGGCAAGGAGACCCTGAGGTAGTCCTCAGTGATCCTCTCTCTGGGAGTGTACACCAGCCTGGTGACCGCTTCTTCAGTTACAGCACTTGCCAAAGGTGATATGACACCACTTCTGTGATTAGGCTACATTACATTGCAACTTCCATCTTGCTTGCTCTCTTATAGCTTTGATGAATTTAAGCTGCGATGTTAGAGAGGCCTTCAAAGCAAGGAACAAAGGCACTTAGTTCAAAAATCCCTGGTGCAGTGCCAACGACCATGTTAGCCAGTTTAAAAGTAGGTACATCTCTAGTCAAGTCTTCATTAAGACCCCAAACACAGTCTCATGATGGACCATAAATCAAGGACCCAGCAAGCTGCATCTGGACTCCTGACTCATAAACACTGTGACCCACACATTAGAATAAATGTGTGGTGTTGAAAGGCATTAAGTTTTAGAATTATTTGCTTTGTAGCAATGAATAGCTAATGCATTGCCCTGAAAATCCTCTTTCTAGCCCTCAAATATTTACTGCCTTATTGTTTTGACTATTGACCAACTAATAGCTTCCAGCAGCCACACTTGTATTTAACTCCTTTAGGATAATTTTATCTTGCATAATAATTTTCATCAGATTGCTTTTACCTGCTATACAAGGATAGAGTCACTGTACAGACACAAGCAGGCACTCCTGGAATACTAATAGCTAATAGAGAAATAAATAGTCAAACTTAAACTGCCAGCAAGAGCCTCACCTCTAACCTACCACAAGGTTACTGTACTCTGCCCCTAAAACTCAGGAGCACTCACCCTCCTACCTGCCTCTGTTTCTCTTTTCTACTTCAATCTTTCTTCCTCATCATAGGAAGAAGCTGTGCCTCTGTATCCCTCCTAGGCACCACTGTCCACTATAAACTGTTTATAGAACATTCATTTGTATCTGGGGCCTATTTCCCTCCCTTCTTTACTTCCAGCTCTTTCCAAACTACCTCAGGACAAAAATTTCATTTCCTTTCCCTCAACTTTCTCCTCCCTGCTTTGTTCCATTTTAGAGCCAAAAATAATCCTAATCATGGCTGATAACTGCAAAACTGGTGCCAGGGATTTACACCTGCATCAAGTGAGAGAGGGCGCACCATGCATTTTGAAGTAAAATTAGAGCTAATAAAGAACCCAAACCAGCAACTCCAAAACCCTTAAAAGCACCCCGAACTCAACATCAGAGCCTCTATTAATGCTTCCACCCCCTGCCTCCTCATCTTCTAATTTAATTTAACCTCCTTTTCATCATGAGCAGCTTTTCAGAAAAAATGAAATAGGACTCCTCTTGCTGTAATTTTTGCTATGCTTACTATTGAAATAATGTCATTCTCTTCTTTCTTTTTCTTCATTGCAAATATATGATACGTGGTGAGCTGAGTTATTTTAGGTCTAGCTTGGAAATGTTTAACCATTATGCAAATATGCAGATTTTTAGAAAAGCCACAAGCTTAGTTCTGACAACCGACCTAATGAAGTTTTAGACACAACACACTTGTAAGTTGGGTCACAGAAACACACCAAGTGAGAATGGTATTGTTCATTATAGGAAGTGAGGTGACAGATGGAAATGCCAAGCAGAACTGAGACAGGATAGCAGAGCAAGTGAGAAAGGAGAGCAAGTGTAGGGCATAGAGGCACGGTGTTTATGGAGTACCGACTGTGCAGGGCACTGAGCTGGAGGTTTCTCGGATTATCCTATGAGGGAGGTCATCTACTCTTGCTGCTTTACAGTGAAGGAGACTGGTTCCTAGGGAGTTCCTGTGACCTGCCAAAGGTCACAGAGCTGGGAAGCAGAGGGGCCAAAATTCCAACTTGCATCTCTTCAAGGAGCCAACAAGGATCTTCTTGCCACTTCCCTATGTACCTATCTCCTTCTTTTTCTAGGTTAACTAAAAGGAAGTAGATTGCTTTTCTTGATAAAAGTCGGGGAAAGGCAATGCTAAAGCACAAGAGTAAACTGGCAGAGAAACTCTGGACAACCACAGAGTTTTTATTTCCCACACTTTGGAAAACTCTGTGGCCTTGGAAAATGGAGCTAAAGGAGCAGAGATGCTGAGTCTAAAACTGTTCGGGAGCACTAGAAAGAGAAAGCTAGGGTGCTCCTTCCAAAGAGGTGAGAAACAGACCACCTCAAGGAGAAGAGCCATAGCTATGAAATCAAGAAAGGCTGAACACACACCAACTCCTCCAGTGAGCCCCGGTTCAGCATGGTCTTATAGTTAGGGGGATTATAGTTGGGGGGGAATGATGAAGGGGAAGCTATAGCTTCACAAAGAAGATACAGTTATGTATCTTGTGCATTCATTTCTTTAAAATATTCGCTCTGAATTATTTTCCTTTTACTATTTGCTTATTGCCATTTAAGCATCACTCTTTTAATAAAGACATATGTATGGGCCTGAGAGATTCTGTAGCTTGTGGACACTACTGTGTGGATCTGTAAGTCTAGACTGAAGCTGGGGCTGTATTCCTGAAAGAGTCCGAAGATGGTCCAGATGCAAGCAGTCCACATCCCACTTTAGGAACCACTGGTTTAAACTGAAGAGCTGTGGTAAAGCTCACCTACTACTTAGCAATACATGGATTCATTTGGGGCTGCTCACCAAGATAGGGGGCTAAGGAAACTCTGGGAAAACTGTAGGGACTAAGAAGAGACTTCTGGGATGTTGGTCCATAAAATATAATTACCTCCAGAACACTTCAAACCAGCCACCAGCCAGCGTTTCACAATCATCTCTTCAATGGCTCCTCAGGACCCCTTCCCAAGCTTTTGACTTATTTGGGATCCTCACTCCCCTAACATTGCTCCCAATTAACTGCCATCCATGATTTTTTTTATTAGACAACAAATGTGGGCAGGGTAACCCTGGATATCACTGTGTCCAAAATGCCCCAGTGAGGGGCCACAGAGAGCTTTACCTAAAGCCAGACTGCTAAGCAATGGACTTGGCCTGAGTGTACAGGAGGTAGTTGGCCTCGTAGAGAGGACAGACACATGGAGAAATCGCCATCTTGCACAGAGACAAGCCCTCGGTCTCTCAGGTCCCGTGGAAAGGCAAAAAGAAAGAACAAAGGAAGCCCATTAGCACACTTGCCCCAACCAGTGGTGTCCACCCAGGCATTTCTGTCCACCTCTAACAAGAGAGGGACCCCTCAATATCTTCTCGGGAAGTCAGGTGATCTTTACTAAGTGCTCTGAGCCCTGGGGACCCAATAGGCATCTCTGCTCCAAGAGTCTGACAGGAAATCAATCAGCTGTCTCCTCTGCTTTATGACTATCATGGGTGTCCATTAGGAGGTTCAATCAGATGAGCTCCAAGGACCCTCCTCGGTTAACACTCAGTGGTCCTTTCAGCCAAAACCCAAGGATGCCTTTTTATCATGAAGCAAGGACACAATTGGTCTAAAATGAGAAAATATAGGCATTTCCCAAATTCCCTTGAAAATAAAGAATAGCAGTGAAAGGAACAACCCAGACAAACAGATCACAGAGCTGGACTTTGTCTTGATCTGAAAAACCTGAAGCCAAATTGGAAAAGCGACATATGCACAAGAGAACACAGCTGGGGGTTGAGCTTGGGCTGGAGTCAGGACTCTTCTCTTATGTTTACCTCCCTCCATAGTTCAGGTCAGCCACCTTTGGCTTGGCAGTGTATGCCCTGACTTTTGACACTAGTAGCTACTTTGTCCTCTTAGGGGTATTTAGTTCCAGCTAACATTTCAAAGAGTCAAAATCCCTGAGAACATGCCAGTCAAATGGTAAAGGTAATGGCCACAGCTGGGTGACAGAGAGAAGCCAGCCCAGGAATTTCTGTTATTGAAAATGTACAGTATCGCAATGTGGGTAATCTACATAGAGATCACTGAGTATTAAAGTGATCATTTGACTGAGAGCACTGGGAGGGCTTTGACAGGATGAGTTCCTGGTGACGCCAATCATTCCCATCTATGATCTCCCAGGGACCCTAATGAAACCTTGGTTAAGTCACTGTTCTAGGACGTAGAGATCGACTGAAATATTTTCTGTTTTTAGAAACATAGGTCTGGGAAGCTAGAAAGGAGAAACATAGGACCAGAAAGGCCAGTTAGGAGGTTTGAAGGGTACCTCCACATGAGGTAAAAAGGGGAGGACAGGTAGATAGGAAGGATGTAGGCATGAAGTCACAAGGGTTGGTAGATCTAAAGAATAAATGAGGCAGCCATAGGAGAGGAAAATCATGAAGAAATACGAGGTTTTAAGTCTTGAGAGAAAGGGACAATGTATCTGGAAAGAAGAGGTTGAGTTTAATTTTAGACATGTTAAGCAAGGCATTCATCCAGGGCCACAGAGCAGAGAGCTAAAGAACAGCAGCTGAGACTCAAAAGGGTGACAGGGCTGACACATGGTGCTGAGACTAGAAAGCAGCCCTGGACACAGGATTACTCCATCTGGACTGGGTACTTGACACCTCCAGGTATGTGTGTCTTACACACCTAATGCTTTGTGAGTACCTTGAGGGCAGAGAACTGGTAAGTTGTTCCCTGTGCCTCAACATACACAATCCAGGGCACATGAGGAGTGCAGAGCTGAAGCTTCCCTGGCTGCTCACACAGGCTGAGCTGTGCCTGCGGCTACTAGGTCTCCAAATTGCCTTACCATCCTTATTAGTTTTCATGACATTAGAAGGCAAGCTGGCCCAGGTCCATGGGCCACTGGCCCTGCCAGCTGCCCCCTTCTCTTGGGAGGACAACACAAAGTCCTCACACAGATGTAGTGGGCAGAAAAGGAAGCTTCTCTGTAGTTTAAACCCTGCTACTGTTTTCTGGGTTCTGAAGATGATGACTAATGCAGAGGACCTGAACTATCTTCCGACACCTTCCCCTCCCAAGGATTGGATGAGCTGAAACTAAGAAAGGAAGGAGAGCTCTGGCAGACAGAAAAGCCAAGACTTCTCCTAGCTCCAGAGCCTTGTGAGTGAGTCTGTGATCACACACCCACATCTATCCATCCTCGGCTGAGGCCACATACCCTAGTCCCTCATGGACAAACTCAGGTTCCTAACCATGAGTCCTTCCTGCTTCTCCGTGGAACCTGTGCAAAGTCCCATGATCCACTTTCTCATACTTACCTCTGCAGTGGGAATAAAAGTGCTTGCACCTTTCTTTCAAGGTCTCCTGGCAAGGGCCAGGCAGACAAGGGAGCAGCTAGGAGTTGATATATGCCTCAAGCAAACAAGCATGTTCACCTTCTCTAGTATTACTATTGCTTAGGCACACACCTAAGGTTAAGATGTATCTCTCTCTTTTGTCTAAGGCAGGAGCCAGCAAGGCAGATTAGGGCAGAGAATACCTAAGAAGATTCCAGGCCTCCACTCACCAGCAGATACCATGAACCTCCATATCACCAAGTCTTACCGAGGGGCTAGTCCCAGTGTGGCTCAATATCTCTCTTTTTCACGTAATCAGGAAGGAAAAGGAGAAAGCTCAAGTTCCGGAACGCATTCAATTCCTGCCCAAGACCCTGTTCCCAAAGCACGCCAGCCAGGAACATCCCACAGGCCTGCAGGCTGCTCCTTCTTCCCTCTGTGAAAAAGCCTTCCTTCTCTGGACAAGCTCTGTAGACTGACAGCTTGTCAGGTCAGGCCTGCTCTGCAGGGGAGGGGAGCTGGCAGAGGCTCCGTCCAGACCACATGCATGGGGGCCCAGGGGGAGTCTGCACTCATGCCCTTCAGGGAGACAGCTCTGATCCCAGACTTCTGGGCACTCTGCCCAATGGCCTGACATGCTGGGGGTGGAGGAGGGGCTCATGTGGCTTCAAGAAGGGAGTGTGACTTGGAAGTTTCTGGCAGAGGGGCCCAGACGTGAGGGGAGATTGGTAGCAACTGACAAGCAAGTAAATAGTGTGCATACAATGGACAGATGCTGTACTTTTAAAAGTACCCACCTCTCTGCTACAGAAACTCAGAAAAAACATCAGGAATTCCTTGGTGATGATAAAAGGTGGGACATTTCACAATAATAATAAGTTTCATATATTTTTTCCAAAGCTACTAGAAGATAAAGTAGTGAACATTCAGCTCTCCCCTGCTGGAAATTTCTGAGGTCTGGCCCTGGTCTCTCCAGTTGGTCCAGACACATGGCCATTCATTAGGACAGGAAACCTTGGTCCTTTCTGCCCTAACACCAGGAGAGAAGGCCAAAGCAAAACATAAATGAAGTAAATTTCAATGCTGTTGTCCCTCCTCTACCATCCTGCCCCTCTCCTCTCCATCAACTTCAAATAAATCCTAAGAATCACTTCTGCGAAGTAATCCTATTCTGAAAGCCACTGACTATCAATCCAGTCTGGCCTTTGCCCACTGTGTTCCCTTCCCAGTCTGGGACATCCAGGTCTATAATCCAGAACCAGGCCACTACATAGGTTCTGCTCTCCCAAGCTTTTTCTTTGTACGCTTACCTTTTCTTTATCAAACTTAACTTCGGTCATTGTAAAAGCAATGTATGTTCATCACAGAAATTTTGAAAAACAAAGTAGACATAGGAAATAACATGACTTAATGTCTCAACTGCACACTATCCCATACATATTAACTCTAATTTTTTAATCTATGTCCTTTAATCTATTTGCTGTGCATTTTTCCTTTTTCTACAGTCTGGACCAGTCTGTTTCCCCACCCATATCACTAACTAGCTGTGTGATTTTAGGAACATTATTTAATTAGTGTCCCAAAGCCCACTTTCTGGCTAGAATGACTATGGAAGCTGATGATGGTAGCTTTCTTTTACAACCACTTTCCAATGAACTCTTTCAATATGAAGGTTAGAAAATAGGAAGTAGGGAGATAGACCTTTATCAAAGGGGAAGGGGATCAAGAGATGCAGGGATGGGAGGGAAGAGGATGAAAAAAGAAATTAAGATGTATTATGTACATGTACCAACTCCCCTCAAGGAATGTAAACATTATGTACTATACACATATACAAATAAAAAGAAAAGGAAAAACTAGGCTAATAAATAAGCAAATAGGATTTGATTTATAAAAAAATTCACATAATAACACAACTTTTCAAAAACACAGCTATGGCTCATCACATTCATTTGAGGTGTGGCATGGTCTTACTCTATCGTTTTTTGCAGATAGCAGAGCCCAGCACACATGAAGCAGATTCGTAAAGAGGGCTGAGATACATTACAAGTTACCATTTTACCTTGCATCTACTATGTTCCAAAAACTCTCTAAGCTCTTGGCAAAATTATTTTCTCCTCTTCTCAACAAACCTGCAAGACAAAATTCTTAACCCCAATCTATAGATAAAGAAATCTGGGCTCAGGCAAAATAAAAGATTTGCCAACACCTCAGATATGGAAGGCTCAAGGCCTGGGTCTTCTGCACTCAAATCCCACAGCCTTGTCCCAAGCAGTGGCCAGGTTCTCTGTGCATCACTTTGGACTGTTGCATCTGGCCTTTTAGCAGAATTTCTTGTTATCTGGAGCAGAATTTCTGGCTAGTTTTCTTTACCTCTGTGCTTGCCCCCCACGGTGGGCCACGATAAGTGAGGAGGCCCGTCCTAACCTCTGTGCTTGCAGCAATCACGACAGAAGAAGACAGAAGTCCAGTGGAAATTTGTGAGCTAGTGTGTCAAGATAAAGTGAAGGAGAGTGGGTGGGCATATGATGTGCTGGATTCAGGAGCTCTGAGTAAAAAGCCTTGAGCTTGTGCCCTACTTTGGAGTTGATTCTAATTATTATCATGCCCAGTCAATCATACAAAATAGATATACTACTTCATGGATGAGGAAAATAGGATTCAAATGAGTCAAGTAACATACCCAAAGCCATGTGGCCAGTAGGACTAAAGCTGAACTGGCTGAAGACAGGTCAATGCAACTCCTAATCCCATGCTTTTCCACCCCAACAAGCTGCCTATCTCATCTGGTACCCAAAAGCTCATGAGGGCAGTATAAGGTTTGGGAAAAGGGTGCCAAGGACACCCACCAAAGCCTTTCTTAGACCCCCCAGGTAGATGATTTTATTTAGGGATGCTGACAGCAACCTCTTGTAGTTATTAAGCAATCTGCCTGAGAATCCAAATCTTAATTTAGTCTCTGTAGGCAGAAATTTTTCAGGGAAAATCAGTGGAAACTTGAGGGAGGATGAGAAAACAGGAGTCCTTCTGTGGGAGCCACTTTAGGAAGATGACTACATCAAGTTGTGTCCATCCCTGTCCCTCCCCTCTCCTCGTCCTGTGTGCACGTTCCTTGACAATGCGGCTTCCTCTCTTTCCATTTAAGACAGGAGGTCTATTTCCTACTCCCTGAGTCTGGGCTGGCCCATGACTTGCTTTGACCAACAGAATACAGCAGAAGAGACACTGCGTGACCTCTAGGCCTGCAACTGCACGAGGTCTTACAGCTTTTTCTCTCATCCTCTTGAAACCCTTTTGCCATCATGCAAACGAACACAGTCCCGTCTCCAAGTGGATGACCCACAAAGAGAGAAAAAGAGAGAGAGAGGCACCCAACTGACTGCCAAGGCCAACTGCTAGACGTGTAAGTGAAGCCACTTAGAACATCCATCCCCAGTTGAGCAGTCAAATGACTATACCTCTACGAATGACCCCCAGGGAAGAACAGCAGGAAAACAGCCCCACTAATTCCAACCCAAATTGCTGACTCATATAATCATAAACAAATAAATGGTTCTTTTAAACTACTGAGTTTTGGATATCTTGTTACACAGCAAGAGATAACTGATTTGTCTTTCCTTCCGCCTCCTTCACCTACTCTTCTCAGCAAGGCTCACCCACCTCTCAAGATGAGAAGTCTGGGAAGCACTTCTTTTAGAAAGTTCCTACAAATAATCACTTTTATTCTTCATATATTTATGCAAATGCATCCAACAAGCCTAGTACTGTGTTGGCAGCATCAGTTATTTACCAATTATAGTAAGGTGAGGACTCGAACCCTCAATGAACTCACTATTGCAGGTGGCAATAAGCCAAGATTCCAAACAGTGGCGACACAAAACAAAATGACAGGTGTGCAGTTGAGCCTGACGCTACACAACATGTGACTGGTGGGCAGAAGAGTGAATCAATGGGCAACACTGAAAAAAGTGGTTTGAGGTCCAATTTTCCAAGTCACCTTTCAGAGGGTTATTACACAAATCTGTTACTTCTGAGAACAGTGGTGGCATAAAGATGGGGACTGAGGAAGACTGTAAAGTATATCTCAGGCAAGGCAACTGGTGTTGCTCATGCCCTGAGACTCTGCAGCCTCCAAGAAAACCCAAGACTGGAGCCAAACAGGAAACAGTTTTGACTGCATAAAGAAGAACCAAGCCCAACTATTTCACAAGGGCCCATAAAAATAGGAGCCGTTTAGAGGCTGCTTTTATTGATCTACAACTCCTCTGTGTGTTCTCAAGAGGAAAATGTCTTCTCTCATATATCAAGCTGTTGGTCATAGTCAAGAGCTCCCTGTTGCTTTGAAAAGAATTCCAAAATCCTTAAACTGAAATCGTGCTCTAAATGATCTGGTGCTACAGTCAGACCTGAGACTCTAATCCCAGCTCTGCTGCATATTCATCAGCCATGTGGCCCTGGGCAAGACACTTCACATCTCTGAGCCTCAGTTTCTTCATCTGTAGAGATTTTACATCTGTACCTCATACAATTGTCATAAAAACTAAAATGGCATAGTAAGCGTCCAGTAGTGCCCAGGAACATACTGGGTGATAACTGAGTAGAGAGTTCCTTTCCCACAGTTCAAAACCCAGTAAGACACTCAGAGAAGAGAGCTCCCTTTAGAGAAAAGTTTCTGAGATGCCAGGAAGGAGCTACAGATTTCATGAGATAAAGGTATATCTCAAAGCTTGATGCAGCTGGTAAGGGACTAAATCCCTGTGTCGATTTTTGTTTCTTACTGCACATCTCGAGTATAAGATATTCAGTATAAACACATCTCAAGTATAAGATACCAAGTATAAAGATATTCAGGGGAAGTCTGTTCCGAACAGGCACAGACTATTTTTTCCCTTGTCACCATTCCCTAAGCAATGCAGTACAACAACTAATAACAGCATTTACTCTGTATTAGGTAGTATAAGTAATCTAGAGATGGTTTTACGTGTACAGGAAGATGGACATAGGAAATATGCAAACGCTATGCCATTTTATACGAAGGGCTTCATCATCTCAGATTTCAGTATCCACACGGTGTCCTGGAACAAATGGCCTTCAGAGACTGAGGAACAACTGTAAACCTATACACCAACCAGGTTGCTAACTAAAGTTCTGCCAAGGTATTTTCTAAGAAAGGAACTCTGAAAGCCTTTTGGCTGAGTTTTAACCAAGCCAGCTTTCCTCTCTGCCTCACATCTCCATATCCAACAATGGGCACTTTTTCTTGAACTCAGACTACTGGTCCTAACATCAAAACTGTCCTTTACCCCTTTTCCAATTTCTTTGGTGAAAAAATACCATCCAATCACAATTGCCTTACTCCAACTCCAGCAAAGCACTGTTCCCATATCCAGGACACTGAGAGTGTCAGAGAGAACTGTCCCCATCTCTTCCACTACTTGCTCCCTCATTGTTCACTACTGATCATCACTCCTTCCTTGACTCTCTCTCACAAACATATACACTCACGTTCTGTAGTGACATAGGAAACTGAAGTAACAACTAAATCTCCACCAGAGATCAATCAATACCATCAATTAAAACAACATTTCACTGAACATGAGGCGCCAGGAAGAGATGGGGATCTTCTTTCCCTTCTCCTAAAAGTATTCTCATTGCCCCTCTGTCCATCCCTGGAATTCCACTTTACTAGGATTCCACTTTACTCTAGATTACACACAAGTATCAACTCCTATGCAACAAGCGCCTACAGCTAGGAAGAAGCTAAAGGTGCAAAAATGCCAAGCCGGGTTAAGGATTGAAGAGACAGGGGCTGCTTCCTACCTGTAAGCCCTGATCATCTACGGAGAACTTCCCCAACCCCGTAAGCCAAATCCACCCTGCCCCTTCCCTGCCATTCCAACAGCCCAGAAGAACCCACATGCTTAGTAAAATGCAGCAGTTCCCAACCTCTAAGCCTGGACTCTACAGATCTGCCACCTTACATCCATCCAAATCATAGCACTGATTCCTGACAAAGTGGAAGGAAATGATTTAAGCAACTCAATGTGGGAAGGCTTCTGCTTGGTCCTTCACAAATATGTTATTCCTAGACATTCCTGTGGGTAAGGCATTATTATCACCAGTTGATATATGGGTAAACAGAGGCTCTAAAGCTCAAGATAACACAGTCAGAAAATGGGATTTAGACCTAGGTCTATGTGGTTCAGAGTTAACTTTCCACTTGAGTCAACATTTAGTGTTGTACTTTCTTAGAATGTATTCTAAATACACCAGCCTGTGTGTGCATCTACTTAAGGATGGAGTATGTGCCCTTATCACTTTTTCCTAATGCTCCCAGCACCATTTTATGTGCTTAGAAGTGGGGTCAACAATGCTAACAGGTGAGGGTGTCTTCCAAGTCTTTCCTAGAGTCCTCTTTCATCGGACACACTGAGATCTAATTCAGTAGCTGTAGTTACCACATTCTATAAATATTGTGCCTTTTCTACGATAGCAGATATATGTTGTACGTTGTCATGACAGGAGTTAAAGCCAGGATGAAAGACACGAGAAGAAGCAGAGGGAAAGCTAACCAGGCAACATGCAGGGAGGGTAGACAGAAGCACCTTCCCTGTGGGGTCACTCTTCACCCGCGAAAGGCAGTAGGGCCACTACACTTCTCCCCAGGGAGCTTCTCTTCATCTTCAAACTTGCTGATGCTCTGATCCAGGCCCTCCCCATGACTCTCACCACTGCTCAGGGGCACCCTTAAAATCAAGATAAGCATAACTCGTCTTGGCAGAAGCCAGTGTTCCTTGCTCTTTCTTGAACTCTCCTACATTCCCATCCAGGTTCTCAGACTCTGGACAAAGGAGAGAATCAACTGTCAATGGCAAACAAAGTCCCCTGCCTCAAATCCAACTTCAGTTTGACTGGCTTACAGGGATGACAGGAGAGGAGGAGCCAGGATCCAGCTGCTTTATGTCTGCAGATACCATGAGTTACACTCATAGCTCTTCAACCTTTCTAAGGGCTGTACAGCATCTTCTCATCACTGCCTGTTCTCACTACAATGCAAGAGGTGAATGACAATGTCCTCAGGCAGACAGAACTCCCTGCAGCGGTGCTGCCCCTTCTACCAGCCTCAGCACCTTGGAGGACAAAAGACTCTCATCAGAGAAGAATAAGAATGTGATCTTCCTAATATAAAGCCACAAATTCACTCAGCCTTCAAGGATGGGCCATGGAAATTCATAACTATCCATCTCTCACCTGAGGACAGAGGTGTCTTGTAAACCAGCAATGCCCAGTAGAACATTCTGCCACAATAGAAATGCACATATTTACTCTGTTCAACTGGAAACTGTATTAGAGCAGGTATGTGCAGTTTGAGCACTTGAAATGTCATTAGCACAACTAGGTGGCTGAATTTTTAATTTTCTTGTATTCTTGATAATTTTAATACTAATAGCTACATGTGACTAGTGGCTTCTGTATGGCATACTGCAGCTCAGTAATGTCCCAACCACACTTTGCTGCAACAGAAATCGACTACCTCAATTTTCTTCATGATATCTGTGGGCCACAGAGTTGTGGAATTTTACACAAAGTATATGTGCCCTAAAACTAATGTGATAAAAGTACTAGTAGGATTATTTTCTTTTTGGTACAGTTTGGATGTTGTTCACTTCAATAATAAAATGCTTGCCAACTTATAGACTAAATAGGATAGAAACTGAGGAGCCCCTAAGAACATCTAGTTCAACCCCTTCTATTTATAGATGGGAAAACAGGCTTAAGAAACTTTCTCCTCAGGTTTTACCTGACAGATCTTGTGTCCTGCAGAGCCCAGTGCCTTTCCATATTTACTCCCTAAGTTTCTGACAACCTTCCCAATTGTTATTTACCTTTAGGTGTCCCAGGGCAAGAGCCATACTGGGAAGAAGAAATTTGAACCATCACCATCACCAACTACAACCAGTCTCCCCTTAACAGTTCCACAAGGGGCCACAATGTCAAGTAGAGTGCAGGGCCCAAGCTAAGAGAATCGAGGGCCCAGGCTCACAAGGTCCTGCCCGGGCACAGAGTTCACACTCTGGTCCCATACTTCGCCCTTCGTCTTCACTGTCCAGTCATGCACTTGGAGACCCCCAGAATTGGACGTTCAAAAAAAATCTGGTTTTTTCTCATATTATTAGCTCAGGGAGTTGGTATCTCTTTAAATATGGGGTTTGTAGGCAAAATGGATTCCCAGAGGAACCTCTTTCCCTTGTTATTTGTTCCTGAAGAGAGGGAGCCCCCACTGGTATAAGTCCTAAAAAGGAAGATTTTGAAATTACGGAGAGATATAATATACTTTTCTTGTAAAAAGAAAAATGTTTGTTTTCTGATTTTGAGTTGATCATTAATAAAATTATAAATGTACATCAGTCTAGTTTTTGTTAGTGTTACTTGGAGCTCCTTGGTCATCTGTTTCTTAAGGAGATAGTTCTAGGACATGACTCCTTCATCAAACACTCATTAAACACTTTCTGGTCACTACATGAGGCACATACTATCTTACGGGGAGACAACGTTCATCCGTACAATATTTATTAAGCCTCTACTACACAGACATGTGTAAAACTCACTTCGTAAAACCACATTCCAGTAAAACTACATTCCAGTAATGGAAAATTTATGATAGCTGTGTGAACAAAAGAATCTCTTTAGATAGTAAAAATCCTGTGAAAAACAAAAAAGCAAAAGGATGGAAGGAACAGTAGAATGGCGATGTACTACTTCAGGGTGACCATTATGAAAGGCTATTATGACAGGATGACATCTGTTCTCCAGTCCAAATGTTGAAAAGGAGGCAAATGAAGCAGAGGGACAGCACTTGCAAAGGCCCTGAGATGAGAACAAGAGTGGCATGCCTTAGGGACGGAGGGTGAGGCTAGAGTGAAGTTAACAAGTAAGAAGCTGGAAGAGAAGAGGGCTGGGCGAGAGGCAGGTTAGGATCACACAGGGCTTCACAGGCTACTGTAAGAGGGGAGAATGCTATTAGTGGAATGGGAAGATGCTTGGGTGAAATACATATAACCATGGATAAAATATTTACGGTTGAGGAAGAATGAGTGTAGAGCAGGTCATGACGAAGTACTACAGGAGCTATGCTAAGAAAGAAACTTGCAGTGCGGGCAGAGGGTCAGGAAAGGCCTACGGGAGCAATGGCATTGCAGGCCACAACGGCAGATGTAAAGACTTGGACATATGAAAAGACACATGTGACATGATGGCACCTTGGAGGGAATCACATGAGCCTGATGTGGGAGACAGGTAGTTTCTGAGCCACGCACAGGAAGGTCTTAGACACTGACCCCAGGAAATGAATATATTTTGTAGGCCACTGGTTTTCAACTTTAGCTCTTAAAAATACTGGTACCCTGGACCCACACCAGACCAACTAAGACTAACACTTTGTTTTAGTTACTTTTCTCTCGTTGTTGGGACAGAATACTCAACACCCAAAGTTAGGGGAAGAAAGGTTTATTAGCTCACAGTCTGTAGAGGTTTTAGTCTATAGTCCGCTGGGTCTGAAGCAGGGCGGGCCGGCGTGGCAGACCGGCAGCCGACCGGCTGCAAAGTAAAGTGAGGAATTACAAGGAATGCATA
>PVJO010004939.1:53777-103891 GCA_004026905.1 Hystrix cristata
CTTCCTGTATCTTTTATCTAGGCTACCTGCCCCCAGGGCGGCCCGCACTCCCACCCCCAATCTCAGTCTCACATCCTTGATCCCAGCAGAACCATGCCAAACCGATCAATGGATCAATTTAGTAATCACACACTCTAGATCCAGCTATCTCTTACCACATGAGGCTTTGGGGGGACATCTAGACACAAACCATAACACACTTTAAGGGCAGAAAGGCAGCACCAGATATTGAAACACTCTCAGAGTGATGCTAATACACAGCCAGGGCAGAAACCAACCCCCGTAGGTAACAATTCCAAGCCTCAAAGGGTTTCAGACAAGCAGAACAATTATTTATTTTCCATAAAGAACTTGGTTTTCTAAAGATTATATTTTATAATAGAGTATTTTAAAGTATATATTCAAGTAGTGATGACAAATTAGTTACCTGCATTTGCACTGAAAAGTTTTGAACACTGTTACAACACTGTAAGTTTCCATTCCACCTACTATCTGGGTCTTTGTTTATGACAGTTTTTAAAACTCCAAAAAAGAAGAAACTATCAGCAACACAGAAGAACACAGGGTTGATGCATTTCAGCATTCAAAAGGTACCCCAAAGAGTACCCTCCATTTTGCAGCTATAATAAGGCAGAGAAGTACTGTGACAAGGACAAGGTCAGTACCAAGGCAGAGTGGGAACCTGAACTCCTTCCATCATACCAAGCTGCTTCTGGCTCATGACTCAAGTAAAAGTCACTATCCTAATTTCTGGACTTGGCATTTTTCACAATACGAAGTAGATAGTAAAAGGTCACTTAATCAGAGAACTTTTGCAAAAGAGAAGGGAACCAAGCAATGGAGGGAGAGGAAGGGAAGGGGGATAAGAAGAGAATTAAGATGTGTTGTCTGTACATGTACCAACTCCCCATGATGAGCGTAATCATTAGGAACTGCAAACATGGACTAAGAAATATAGAAGAGGAAAAAATAGGTTAAAAAAAAGTCCAAGCTAATCAAATATAGGTTTTGGCACATGGAACTTTATTTTTCAGGGTATCCCTTCAATTAATGAACTCACTAGTTACTGCTTCTTCTGGTGCTTTGATACTTCCATGGTCTTCTAGAAAAAGAGTTTGTTCAACATAAGACGAGTTTTCTACAGGTCAGCAATCCTTGTTTAAGGCACATAGTTCAAGATGTAGATCTACATCTTTCTCTAATCTTCAGAAAATGGGTGAGATCCAGGAGGCAATATCCACTTCCACACTACATAAGGCACAGGCGGGACAGAACCCCAGCCTGATCCTAAAATCAAACTCCTAAGGACTTTTTAAAGCTATAATTGGAAACATCATTCCAACAGTAAAGGCCTGAAATACGTTGTGTATTTTAAAGGTGTGCCAGGCAAACGTGGCAGCAGTGCCATCTGCATTTATACTGCTCCCTTCGAGTCCTGTGTCCATGATTCACACCACAGCAAAGGCCAACAATGTGGCTATTCTCCATTGCTTGATGAAGTCTTTCCTTTTACTTTCTTCTGGATGAGTTAGAGGAGGTGCATGGATTTTAAATGCCAGCTGAATTTATCTGAAACAGAGGTAAGGAATGTTTCAGCCAAGGTCACCGTCCAAACTGGATGCAGCAATAGCTATAAAAACTGACTCTGTTGAGTTCTGCAGAAAACTCAAAACATAGTGTTTCCTGCTGCTCAGCATGACCATGGAAGAGGCTGGATTTAAGTCGCACTGTTAGCTGTGAAAGCTGTGACAGCCCACAGCAGGGGCAGATATTACAACTGAGTAAACAGCAATAGTGACTTGGCCAAGTCTCAGTCATGCAGAGGAAGAAACAAATCCTCAGGCATCAAAAAATCAGTCAGGTGGCTCACAAGCAAGATTACATAAAGGGAAGCTTGGGAAGAGAAACAAAGAAACTGGAGAAAACCCAGAACAATCCTGTAGGTGAGAAATACGAGTTCTATGGTCAGAGACTACCCAACTCAATGGTGGCCACTTCTGATTTTAAAAGTACCAAGTTCATCAGAACAATCTTCTGTAGGCTGCCTTCAGCCAGAAGTCCTTTGAAATTGTTCCAGGTCCTTCTCAGGATAGACTTAGAACTCTACTATTGTTTGAAATAGAGATATGAGCTCCCGAACATGGGTTGTTTTTTGTGAGTAGTTCCATTGCCAGTTCAACATCCTCACTTTTAAGAGGTTTGCCAAGAGTGTCTTCTACATTTGGGGCTGATGCTCACATGAAACTTTCTAGCCAAAGTACATTTTCAAACACTCCTACTAGGATGGGAGGAGAATTGAGAGTCCTTTAAAAAAATCCTTCTCATCTCTAAACATCATGTTATCTGTGAAGTACCTGTCATGAATAAAGCTAAGGAGACTTTGGGTGGTTTGCATTTCTTTCCTATGTGATCCTGGTAAGGATGCTGCAGCTTCAGAACCAGCATTACTGGGTATTCAGAGTGTTACATGGAGGTACCGGTGTTCCCTACAACAGACCTCTCATGTAGCACTTCCATGCAGAAAAATGCAGTCATCCCTATCCCTTTTAGACATGCCTATGTCATTAGATGACATTTGGAAGTCATGCTGCTTCTTCACCCTCAGAATAACCTGCAGCGAGGAAGGGTTTCCATCTGCATGGAGGAGATTCTGTTTTGCTAAGAGGAAAAAAAGGACAAGATGATAGTTAGTGCCCTCTATGTTCCAGATAGTCCTCTCCATTGCATTTAAATCTGATCATAGCTCCTCCAGAGGGCACTAAGAGGTATTCCTGCTCTGAGGGCCTCACTTTTGGATTAAGACTGCGTGTTTGACTTTGCCCCAGAGTAAGAATTCAATAGAATTCAAATATAATTTAAATACATTATGGAAATATGGCACTGAAAATAAAACAGACTATAGTATTCAGAGTTCAGATAAATTTAAACTCTTACCTTTGAGTGAGGCGACATCGTTCTTTTTCTCTGTGAAGCTCAAGGTCACAAGGAGCTGAGTTCCAGGTTCACTTGGACTCCCGCACCTTCACACTGGCTCTCACTCCTGCCTCTCCTGACTAGAGAAGGCCTTGAGCCCCTTATTTGATAATCTCCACAGGCTCCAGGCAGTGTCTACTCCACCCAGACTTTAAAGGCTTAGTTAGGAGGACTGGAACCTGCCCTCCAACCTGTGGAGCAAAATTCAACAAGAAGAAGCCCACAAGGAAGATACTCAATTTTTCCTTAGGAAAACTGGATGCCTGACAGAAGCACAGGAAGCCATCACATTTGAAAGCTGTGCCTGGCTCTGTGTGTGACTCAAATCGTCTGGCACCATGGCCACTCTGCATTAAACATGTTCTTCTGCATCATTTCCAGGGTGATTTGAAAGAGGCATAGTATACATCCCAATATTTGAACATCAAATTTTAAACACTATTTGGGACCTATGAGATCCATTTTTCTAGATTCTACATATGAATGAGATAATGCAGGATTTCTCTTTCCTGGCCTGGCTTATTTAGATCTATGGGTCTGATCTTCAAAAGAGCTTGGAGCTAGAGAAAGGAGAAAATTAGGAGGTGATCCTATGAGCTTTTAATGTTGATACCCCCAGGACTAGCGAATGAAATGATCTGAGAGGTATGTATATGGCTCTCACTTCTGGAAGCAGTCTTGACAGAGAATCAGGGTCTGTGATAACACAAGACATTTGTGATGACATGCATAAGGCCCCACAAGACTCACATCTGTGCCACAGACACAACTCCATTCCCACCTTGACCTACTGGGATAGAGAGGAAATCTGAAACCGAAGATAAGAGAGGAAGAAGAAAGTAGTGCCAAGCAGGGAGAATAACTTTGAGAACAGAAGTAGAGCTGTCGAAGTGACCTCAGATCACATGTTGTTAAGCACAGTTTACAGTTCATTTTCGTTTCAATTATTATTAACTAGTTTACTCCTTCCAAGGGGATTTCTAGAGCCATCCAAAAACAATCACAAAAATATATGGTGTAGACAGGGCTAACTCACAATGGTTGCAAATATGAGCATTCACCACAAAGTGTTAATAAGTGCTCTGCAACACTTGGAGTGTCAAATATTAGTTTTTTCCATTATTTGTATTACTTTTTTTCAGGGGTGGGGGGGAGGAATGCTTGTGATTTTTTTCTAAATTGTGGTAAAGTATACAGACAATAAAATTTACCCATTTAGCCATTTTTAAGTGTACAGTTCAGTATCATTAAATACGTGCAAGCTGCTGTACAAACATCAACATCATCCATCTCCAGAGCTCCTACACCATCCCACATTGGAACCTGTATTACTTTTCACACTGTTGTGTGAGCCTCCTCCAAATCCCCAAGGATTGGGACTTTATCCAAATTCCTGTTTAGTCCGGAGAAGAACTACAACATACAACGGTATATAGCATTTTAAAGTTTACAAAGTGTTTTACATTTGATTTCTAGTTTTCATTTTTTGTTTGTTTGCTTGCTTTTGCCTCTAGCACCTGCTCCATCTCAATCTTGTCCTTGACCACTGTTGTGCCAGAAACTTTTCTGAGACATCTGCTTTCATCCCTACCTCCTCCCGCTGAACATCTCCAGATCTCATTTTAAAATGGGTCAAAAAAGAAATAATGCTAATTTTTCCAGAAAGAGCTCATTACTTCAAATACTCATTTCTTCCCACTCACCCAAGAAGTACTGTGGACTCAACTCATTTCCAGCATTGAACTGGAGATTATGGGGGTTCCTGACCTAAAGGGCTTCACAGAAATGGGCGATCGGACACTAATGGAGCAGAGAAGGCAAAATGTGACTAAATGACTTTAAAAGGGGTAGGAAGCTTAAAAAAAAAAAGTCATGTCCAGGAAAGTGTGGCATGGGCTGGATACTCAAAAATGGCATGAACTGGATTTGAGCAGGTAGAGGTGAGTTCAGAAGTTACAGGGG
Organism: Hystrix cristata; assembly: GCA_004026905.1. Lineage (NCBI taxonomy): Eukaryota > Metazoa > Chordata > Mammalia > Rodentia > Hystricidae > Hystrix > Hystrix cristata. Next base: position 58,713 of record PVJO010004939.1, read on the forward strand.
ACACCTGAGGAAAGGTGTGACATTTTTAAGAGACTGCAAGGAGACCCTCATCTCTCTAGACAGTGCACTTCACCACAGAGGCTAAGCTTGGTCAGCAATGAGGCTGTACAGGCATTTATTTGTGGATACATACCTGATCATGTAGGGCCTTCAGTCCAGGCCAAAAGGACCTATTCAGGGTTTCCAAGCAATTGGGGAGTTTAGACTAAGTGGTGTTTAGAGAAGCCAGATATGGTTGGGTGTTCATGACAGACTGGAAGGAGAGGAAATTTGACAAGGAACCCTTGGCTAGGAGCCTGGTTAAGAAGACAGGCTCGAGGGCCAGAGCTTAATTCCTCTACTATCAGTGGCCTTGTGAAAGCCAAGTGAGTCCCCATCCATTGCCATAACCTCCCGTTAAACTCTGAAATCAATACAGCCATCCCAACACGGCTGGGGTGGGGGGCACCCTGGCTGGCTGCCAAGCCCTCCCTTCCCATTAACATGATGAGTTGCAGAGGGCGTGTCAGGAGAGCTTTCAGTGAATTCCAGGAATGGAGATCCCCTTTGCACAAAAATCCCACAACAGGAAAAGAGGAGCTCAGGAGTGCTTTGCAAATCAACCCGTGAATTCCTCTTGGGGACTTGTCCAGACAAGACAGAATCACCATCTCAGTTCAGAGCTGAGTTCAGAGCTTCTCACTACTGATGCTAGGACTAGTGCTGGCGTCAGAGGCCCTCAGCTCAGGAAGTGCTTTATACCAGAGACCACCAGACAAGTGATTAGGCTGGGTGCTTCTTAGAGGGGTGGGCTCTCTCTGCCATAAGGCTCCCAGGTGGCTCCTTCCAGTCACCAGACACAAACCCAGGTGAAGTTGTTACAGACCCCCATCTTCTCTACTCTCCTCACTCAGCTACAAATAACCCTGAGCAGGACCTTAAGGAGGAGAGTGAGTGGTGGAGGTAATACAAAGGAGCAGGTATGAGCCTAGAGAGTGCTGGCCAGATGAATTTCTCAAATCCGCAAAGCACAGCTCTTCCCATAGGCCACTCCAGGAGAAAAGTGAACCGAAAGAGAGCTCCAAGGAGCTGGAGCATGGAGAATTCCCATGTCTCTGTTTTCCTTAAAAGCACCTTGTGCAGTGTCACGGGACATGCCACAGGACCCAGGTCCCCAGCTCCTTCAGGGAAGGATGGTGGTGGGATTTCCTGAGTGCAGTAAGGAAAGGGAAACAGAAGCATACTCTTCACTTTCCTCCAGCGCAGGAAGTGCAAGCCTCATAGAAACAGACAGTATCCAGGACAGGAGTCCACAGGGAAACTGACCCCTTCTGGTTGTTCTCCTATTTGCAGTGATCAATGTAATTTGAAAGACATAACAACTCTACCTCCTCTCTCTCGGAAGAGGGTGCAAACAGATGATCTATTTGGACTAAAATTAAACTCCCTCTGTGGGCAACTTCTTAATGGTATTTATATATTGAATCTGACTCACACGTCTGATGTGGAAAGGTTTTATTAACATAACTGCCTATTCCAGCCCACTCCCATTGGGATTCATGGCTCTGGCCCAAAGGATATTTTGGCTACTTCCATGTTAGCTTAAATCCTAGTGCTGATCAATGTTTCATGACACGCACATTCACAGACTCCACGAGAAACTCCTGGCTGTCTCTGGGTAACAATTATGAAACCAGATTGCAAGTGAGAAGCAGCCTTGTCTACATCAACTGGGGTCTGGTGATCCACAGCCTTATCAAACCACTGCCTGTGTGATCCAGTCACTTGCTTCTTTGGGGCCTCATGTTCTTCGTCTGTAGGAGGAGACTGCTGGCCCAGCACAGTCCTTCATTCTCTTCCAGCTCTGCCTTCCTGTGATTGTACAAGATGTTTAAAAATATCTCCAGGGAGAGAAATCTCACAATATAATTTAGTCATATGAAGACTGGATTAGTGATATCTAATATCTCTGAGTTCTAAAAGTTAGTGATTCTATTACACATAATACATTTTTAATGTGCAGAGATTTTTAAAATTAAATAAAAATTAAAACAAACAAAACAGAAGAGTATTTAAAATGCCTGTTTAAAAGAACAGAAGTGAAAGAGCCTAAAATAAACTCTAGTCATTCAGTGTGCCCTTGTTATTTTAGGTTTTTATTTTCTTGCCCAAATGAGTGGACAAGATCAAAACTCATGATGACTAGGACTCTTTTGTGACTAAAATAAAACACGACAATCATGGGGACCTTATCCCATAGTCCTAACTTCATGTCACTATTTTTGTGTTTTGTCATTAGGCACAGAGGAAACCCATGATCCCAGAATGTGAATAGCATTATGTGAAAAAGATCCATTTTCTCATGCTAGGGCACCACTCTATCCTGGGCTTGGTGGCAGACTTGAAACACCAGAGATCTCAAGATATGTAAGAGCATGGGAAGGCAAGCAGGGTTTTGGCAGGTGTCCAGATAGGGCATGACACTGCTCCAAACCTGCCATCCAAGTTGGAGTCATGCTGGCTAGCAGGATACAGCTTAGTTCAAACTATAGTGGAAGTAAAATAGGGCAGGATGCATGGGCAGAGAGGCAAAATTTATCCTAAAACGCTCAGCTAACACAGCAGAGAACACGAATAAGCAAGAGCTGAGGTCAGACGGTCAAGTATCGATAAGGTGTTTGTCCAGCCTCAAATTTAACTAGAATGTCATAAACTAAGCCCCTTAAGGACTGGATATAAATCTGTACTGGATACTGGTATACAGAAGGTGCTTGGTTGTACTTTCTGAGCCAATGTAAACTTACAAAGAAGCTACGGCTCCAAAGAGATTTGTTTGTTGAACAAGGTTTTCCACTAGTAGCAGCTCAGGCTTCCAGGTCAGATCGAGAGAGGGAAGCACAGGTAGAAGGTAATTCTCTAACCCTAATGGTGCTTAGACCAGGCTCACGACCTAAGGGGGAGAAGTCTGTTTCATCTGGTCACCCTGCACATGGAAAAAGGGTGCTCACTCTCCTAGGAACCCCACCTAACAGCTCCCAGACCCAGCTGCTTTAGAATGTTAAAACGCCTGGAAGATTTCAGGTCTCTAGAAGCTACTAGACACAAACAACAGACCTTCCACAGAGTAATTAAAATAAGCAAGAAATTAAATGTTCTGGGTGTCTAATTCCTGCACACTCAGATCAGGCAGATGTGACAAACTCCAAGAAATGGGCACGAGCCAAGGCTGTTTGCAGAGAATGCTTTCCATTACTGTGAGGATAACCAGCATCGGGCAAAGTGGCAATCATTTTCAGATGAATCTCGTGAGAAATTCTAGTTAATGTGAAAGTAGGTATTGCATTCTTTTAAATTCTATTCCATATAGCATATCCATCTTCTAACAGAGAGAACAGTTTGTCAACTGTCTAGTTAACTATGTGTTCATACTATGATTATATTAAAGTCATTTTACTTGGAGAAGTCTGTGGTTCAATCAGTTTTATATCTGGAAACTTTCTTGCACCTCTCCTCCTGCCTTAGCCTTTCTTGGTCACCCCTGACTCTGCCAAGATACTAGCTACTTATTTCATCAAATCAAATTCAAAATAAATTACTTGGCAGCACTTCCATATTTTAATGCAGGAAACAGACCCACACATAGATAGTCCCCTGATTTAGGACAAAAGTGGCACTATAACACTGTGGGGAAAGGATGGCCTTTTCAACAAATCTCCTTAAATCAAATGATGGCTAAAGAGGAAGAAAAAGAATCTCCCCAGCCATACACAAAAGGCACTTTGAAATGGATTACAGATCCAATGTGAAAAGTAAAACAATAAAGTTTTTCACAAAAACAACATAGGACAAAAATAGAACACAGAGCTCTACCTATAAAAGAAAAAAATGGTAAGGTAAATTAAAATCAATAATCTATATTCACCCAAATACACTATAAAGAATGTAAAAGATAGACCATAGACTGGGAGAAGGTATTCAAAATACATACAGTTCATAAAAGACTCATATCCAGAACACATTAAAAAAAAAAAACTCCCTTGACCTCATCAGTTATCAAGGAAGTGGAAAAAGGAGGAGGAGAAGTACAAGAACTAGAAGAAAAGAAAGGAAGGAAGGAAAGAGAAGGGGAAAGGAGGGAAGGAGGATGGGATGGGATGGAATGGGATGGGAGAGGAGGGGAGGGAAGGGAAGGGGAAGGGCACCTATAATGTGACACTATCACACAACTAGCAGAAGAACTAAAATGAAAAAGACAAATAATATCAACTATTGTCAGATACAACAGCATGAAGTCTCTTACCTGCTCAGAGAAGTATAAGTCATTTCCACCACTTGGGAAAGTCCTGGGCAGTATTTATTAAAGCTAAACATATTCCTACCCTCTGGCTTGGTGGTTCCTCTTAGCTACATAATTCACAAAACTAGGCACATATATTCATCAGTTGGCATATAACACTATTCACAGGAACTTTATTCATAATAGCCTCAAGCTGGAAACAATCCAAATACCTTCTACAGTAAAATGAATAAAACTGTGGCATATTTACACAATGGAATATTATATAGCAATGAAAGTGATAAATACTTGCTATACATCAATGTGGGTTAGGTCACATATATAATGTTGAATGAAAGAAGACAGACATAAAAGAGTAGACACCTTAGGATTCCATTTGTATAGCTTCAAAACAAGTAAATTCATCTATGACTTTTGAAGTTATAGAGATGGTTCTGCAGAGGAAGAGCTGGTGAATGGAAGAGACGCTAGAGTGCTGTCTCTGGCAGGTGTACTTACCATATCAAAACCCGTCAGACCACATATTTAGGATCTTTGCACTTTTCGACATGTATCTTATACTTCAGTAAAAAGTTTAGAATAAGAAAATATAAACATAATATAAATTTAAGGGATAAAAAAATTAAGGTATAAAGTCTATGTGGTGAAAAAAACATGAAAACTGCCTTGCAAATCCAAACCAGTTCAATGATAGCAAAGTCCAGCATTCGGAATCTTCTTTTCTAAGATGAAATTTTGCTATCCTTTTCCGAGGATATATGGACCACTTTACAAAAGAGTTTGAAGTCACAACGCTATTTATTGAACATATACACATTAGAGGCTTTTAGGTTTTCACTTTTTCCCATGTTAATATATGGGTTTTTTTAAAATGCAGTTTTTCTTGGCTAACACTCTCTAATGAGGATTAACGACCCTAGTATTTACACAACCAGCAAAGAAATTAAGCTGAGCAGACCACAGTCCACCTAGTCAGGGTCTGTAGAAGGCTCAGCCAATGGAAGGAGCGTGGGTCTAACAGCCTCTTGCTATTTGGAAAGGAAAGATTGGGGGCAATTATCTCAATAACACAAGGCAAGAAACACAGCCACGTTACTCAGGAAAAAGAGTGAGCCACAGACACCAAGCCTGCCCTGATGAAATGAGTCCTGGCTGGCCAGAAAGAACTGACAGTTCCCTACCCTGGCATCTGTGCGGCTATCAGCCCTTCTGGAAGGCTCTTCCAGGGGACAGGACCATTCCCTTACATTTGTATAATGCCTCGTGGCTTACCAAGTTTGCTAAATATTAAAATCATCTGAGTCTCATGCTAACCTTAAAAAGGAAATGGAGAAGGTTATTACTATTATTTTGCTGATAAGAGATCTAAGGTTCAGACAACTGAAAGACTCAAAAGCCACATGGCTGGTAAGACACATGACATTCACAGAGTATATTTTGGCATAATGCTCTGTCTTCTGTACCATGAGGTCCCCTGGCTTCTCCCGGGCCACTTAATGAGTACACACTCCCAAGACTTGGAGGATACTAGGCTAGGTTTATTAGACACTGGGCAACAGACAAACCACCACCACATGGAAACATTTGAGACCACACATCAGGGAGGTAAGGGGAAGCAAATAGGTAGGAGCCAAGATTGGGGACCATTATTGTTCAGTATAGCAATGGCTGAGATGCCTGGGGCTGGCTACAATGGAAATGCGATCATCAGCAATGGTAAAGATACTTAACCACCTGGGCAGGCTCTCCTAAAGACAGGGAACTGATGCCTGTGTTCTTCAGAAATGTAAGATACCGTTCTGAAATCCACTCGTAAACCAGCAGGCTTGGGTTCTGCTGGAGACAGTATGTGCCTACACAGAGAGCATGGGCTGTGCAGCCCAGCTGACCGGCTCTGAACTCCAGTTTCAATTTTCACTTAATATGTGCCTCAGAACAAGATAGTCTGCCATCTAAGCCTGTTTTCTTGGCCTTAAAATAGCGATGATAATACCTACCCAACACAATAACTGGAAATTAATAAAATGAATTTCTGGCAGACAGGAGGAAATAAGTAAGTTTTAGCCATTTCTTCACAATTAAAAAAAAAGATAGTTAGATAGTTTTCTTTTTGTGAGCTTTTAAAAACCTAACATAAACAAAAAAAAACCTGACATGAATAGCTTGTGTTTTCCTTATTAACTAGAATGATACCGAAATGATCATTTGAATTCATACCTTATAGGATAGTCATATATGCATAAGAATCTCGGATGGCCTAATTTAAGAAATTCGCCCTATGTTTTTTCCCTTTTCACCTGGAATTAATCTGATTAACTCAGTGCATGCTTTGCTTTCTGGAACAGAAATTGCAATAATCTCCTTCATTTCAATAATTGATTAACATGACAAAAACCTGTCACCTACAGTCAGACTCCAGCTCCCATAATTATTTTCTCTAGGACTGATGTTGCCAAATGCTGCCTGAAAGAAAATCAGACGAGTATCTGATTTCCAGGTTAACGCCAGATGTTTCCCTGGACAGACTCCACAGGTTACAGAGCGGCTAAGAAAAGGGGTGTTATATCTGGCTGCCTACAACTTTCCTTTTAAAAAGCAAGTATAGAGTAACTACTCTGAAGATAATACTCACTGTGTATTAACTACTGCATAGTAATAACTACTGTTATTCTGTTTGTTTGGTTTTATTTTTTCATAAAATAAAAAATACATAAAATTTTAAAAACCCTAGTACAGTCTTTTCAGCAGACATGTGTTCTTCCACGAGAATGTTTTGCTATTGCTTCTAATCCCATGATACTCCTTACTCTACTCTCTACTGGTCACCCTTCCCAACTATTCTATTTCTGCCCATGATTACATGTTCTCATAACCTCGGAAACAAGAAACTGTAAGAGACTTCTATTAAAGCCTTGTACCCTCATATCAAAAAAGTGCAGGGATCATTTTCACCACATTCCTAATGGTTTGCTACTGACTAAATACTTCAAGTACAGGGGAGACAACTACTTCCCCACTGCACTGTAGCTTCCATACCTCTGACTCAGAAATTTCCCCTTATGTCCTTCCCCTACTCATCACTCCTAGCTCTGCTGTCTGGAGCAACAGATGGACAACCCTACCCCTCCTTCACCCTGGAGGCCAGCAACATGGGGAAAGCAGCCATTATGCTTGTACACACATTTTAGGCTCTGAATCAAATATTCAAGCCAAAAAAACATTTCTTGAAGACCAAGTATGTGCCTCATGCAGTTTTATATACTAAGACAGGGGAAATAAATAACACATGATGTCTACACACAAGAATGAGGACTTCTGGAGGTGACCTGGCTTCTGGACCAACCACGCTCTGCAGATACACCATGGCTCACTCACACTTCTCTTAAAATGTGGTATCCAGAATATGGGGGCAAATATGGGCCGAGTCTGTGGGTTACGCCAGTGTCAGTTTCTAGTTTTAATATGGTACTCTAGTTGTGCAAGATATTAACGGTAGGGGATGCTGGGTAAAGGGTACATAGGACCTATCTGTATGTTTCTTTACATCTTCTTATGCATCAGTAATTATTTGAAAAATTAAAAATATAAACATAGATGGATGGCACTGACAAAAGCTGCTGACAAGACAGTTCAAAGTTTAATAAAAGGGCTACAGTAGGAGAAGCCCACTTACTCTGTGCTTTCCTCTGGAGGCATAGGGGAAAACCAAAAGCAGGAACTGCCAGACAAGGCTCACACTCAGCCTCCCCATCTGCGTAAGCACCGTACGGGAAGGAAACCCTGAGCTCGTGAATCTGAACCCATCTACAAGGCCTAGTCCTCATCCTAATTCTGTAATGTCTGGACGAGCAGAGCCTATTACATGTGCTCCCTGTCACCTGGAAAGGTTGCATAGGTGGAGATTAAACCAGCAGGCTTGAAAATCCAAAACACCTTGCTCTAAAATGCAAATTCACCACTCACTAGTTGTGTTATCCTGAGCATGTTAATAGATGGAATGTGTTTCTTGCCCTCTTCAAGCTCCTGTAAAATGGAGATGGCAACAGGAACTACCATCACACAGTGTTCTGAGAAGGGCCAATGAAATAAAATAATTCATATAAAGCCACATGGGAAGTTCCAGCATCCACCAGAATGTTTCTGGCTATAGATCTTTATGCATGAATCAGGTCTAGGTTTCCAGGACACATTCTTACTCCCTTTCCAATATCAGACCATCTCTGTCCTTTTCCCTCTTTCTGGCACCTTTCCAGCCTGCCAGGGATATCTCTGATTTCCACCTATTCCAGTCCAGTGCTTTTCAAACTATTTGCAGTGAATGACCAGTTTGCTTATTTTATTCTTTTATCATTACAATCCATCTAAGCCAGTAGTGGCAAACCTATGGTACATGTGCTGTAGCAGACTGCGTTTTATTATTCAAAGCTCAAGAAGGTTTGCCATCACTGATCTAGGCTAATATTTGGAAAAATATAATACCAATGAGCTAGTACAGAAGTACAATTTTAAAAACAAAATATAAGCCCCATTTTCTTAAAATTGTTACATTCAACAGACATAAAATTACTCTAGCAGACTGCCACGAAGTTCCTAAAATGTTTCCCTTCCATTTCTGTCCTCATCACTGACTGGCAACAAACATTTGGCAGAGCCTTACTATGCACCACACTTCAAGAATGCCACTCAGTACCTCCTTTCTCCCAGCTTCTAACAAGCTTACACTAAGACACAGCCACATCTCTGGGTTCTTGTTGTTGTTGTTTTGCATGTTGATTTTAATTTCTCGGCTAGTTTGCAGGTTCTCTGGAGACAGGAAAGTAGACCATGACCAAAGCTGGCGGGGAAAGGCAGTGTGACAAAATCCCAGGACACATGCACAGAACAGCTCCCAAAGCCCCGCACATATATTTCTCTCAAGGACTCAAGCAGGTTTTTGATAGGAAGGCCTAGACCTAAAGTCAGCCTGAGGAGTGGGTGATACAGAAAGGAAGCCCACATTGAATTTTTGCCACTGTGTTCGCTCTTGCATAGTGGCCCACCCTCATGCTGTAGGGTGTACTTCTTTTCCTACTTTTACTTGGCCCAAACTCACTCTGCAGAGCCTGTTTCTTCTCCTACATTTAAAAAAACTTCGTGCTTATCTTGACCAATTCTTTGCTCAGGACAGAAAGAACCTAGAAACCACCCACAAAAGGAGACTCTAGCACCCCAAAATCCAGTAACACTCTGATTGCCAGGATCACATCCATTGTTCCTCATGCAGGACAAGATGTGTCATGGGGCTTAATTTCTTGCTGATAACCTAAGTATTTAAATGGGCATATTGCTTATTTTACTTTTTCATGATTTAGACAGCTTGATGGTGCATTCACGAAAACCTGCTTGATGAGAACATCTTGTCCCTCAGGATCCCTCCTGGTTTACATTACCTGAGTCGCATCTCTTCCTGTGTGTCTTTTTCACTACCTGCTCCATCTCCACTTAACCAAAATGCACCAGATATAGTCATTGTTTCTCTCACTGAGAGAGAAGACAGGACAAGCCACAGAAAATCTCATTCATCAGAAAAGCTGGCTTCTGGCTCAACAGCTAAACATTCAAGGAAATGAAGTGTTTCTATTAATTTTCTTCTTGGGGATAATGTTAGTCTTATGTCTGTATCTAACACTGGAGAGCTGTTCAATAAGTATTTGTGTCAAGCAGATAGAGAGTGCCAGCTATGTCACAATGACCGTGAGTCACACCATCCGCCACGTCACCCAGAAGTTAAGGACACCCATGGTAAAAATGGGGAGATGAGCAGCATTTTCGTAGAAAAGAAACTCAGGGGGTCTCTTAGACCAGTTGTTGGCTAACCTGGTTGAATGATGGGATCACCCAAGAACTTTAAAAAACCTCTCATACCTGCACCTCAAACCCAGAACATGTTTTATGTAATCGGTCTAGGGTGAAGCCTGGCCATCCACATTTTTATATTCCAACAGGCAATTCCAAAGCGTGGCTAAGATGAAAACCCATAATTTAGGACACCTCATCCATACTGGTATTTAGCAGAGCTCCTTAAAATGCTGCATAGATGAATGAATGGATAAATAGAGGAGAATAAGTCTGGGCAAATGTGAAGATGACCTTGCTCTTGTCTCCTCAGACATTCACCTCCAGCTACCTCACACTGTCTCCCAAGGGCCAGCCTGAAGCCCTAGCCAGCAAGCAACCCCCTTCCATCCTCTTGCTGATACTAAGGCTTGTCTCTCCCCTGCAACACAGGCCTCTCAGAAAGCACTAACTTAGCTCATTCTCACCTTTGGCAGGCCAGAAACTCCTGGGCTTTGTCAAACACATACCCAAAAGGCGCCACAAATCCCACTGGCCTCAGCTCATTCGGGATGGGAATACTTTATCTCATGTATTATATGTTTATTTAATGGTTGCTCTTTGATTGTTTTTCTGGTGTCTGTGAGTCCAGGACGCTATCTCAGACTGCAGACATCCAGAGGACAGACGTCTAAGAAGTCACATACGTGACTGGTTTATGAAAAGTCTGAAAAATGGATGCTATGCAGGTAATGCTGAAGGACAGAGACACAGGGAAGGCAAGAATGGGGAAAAGGAGGAAGAGGTTGTGTATAGGCCTAGAAGGGAAATGAGATACCAAATGTGCACTAAAGGCAAGTACAGGTGACACACAGGATTAAGCAGTGTCCACTGCCCTGTCCCAAGGGATGGAGAATGGCTTTTGAACTCTGACTTCCCTACCAGGAATGTATGCCTGGGGTTGTCCAGCTTCTGACCTCTGGCTGCTGCCTTGGCTGCTGCCGGTGCTATTTTTTGCTGTTAAAGGCCCTAACCAAACCCTCTCCAGCCTCTATTTCCATGACCCCAAAAAGGAACTGAACTTGTTATTCTCCCTCTGCACCCCGGGTCTCCTACTCCTTGAGGCATACACTGGGTCAATCTGGATGCTACATGGGGATGTTTAGCAGGACATGAACACAGGGCAGCTGTGGAGACATTTGTAAAATCCAGCACTTACTTCAAATCAAAAAAAGGCAAAAAAGGAAAAACATTAGGTCTAGGGAAGATACTCCCAAAATAGACACTCCTCAGGTTTCCCCTTCCTGCCCACATAATTGTTCAGTTTATTCTGTTCTCAATGGAAAATTTTTTTTAAATTTATTTAGGATTTATATCGTATCTTCAAATAGAAATCAAAGCCACAGTCTTACTTATAGAACACATACACATTAAAGCTTTATAGTTTTCACTAGAAGCTTTTAGAACATTAAAATAGTTAAATTTTGCCTGGTTTACTTTTATTTTGTTTTCCATACATGCCTGTGTATTGATGGCTTCCTATCATTGGTATTAAAAGGCATTTTCTGGGATGTTTCTATTTCTCCACTTAAAGAGAAAAAAAAAATACCCTATTTGGGCACCCTGTTTCCCAGCACTCCATTAGGCTGTTTGTACTGCCCGCCTACAATTCTTATCCCCATGGATTAAGTTAAGAACAGGCTAGCACACAACTTACAGACAGGAAAGCTGGAATTCATATCTAGGAATCTATGACTTCAAAACTCACGGAGCTTCATCTTCCCTAAAAGCCCACCTCGTATCCCTACCATCAAAAGGACTACTCTGCCACCCGATTTTTAGACTACTTTCTTTCCAAGGCAGGAACTATGAAGCCCCATTAGACTGGTACCTCCCATTGGGCTCAACTGTGTAGGTTGCCTGAACCATCAGCTTCAGGAGAAAAAAAGGGAAACAAATCTACCATCCACCAGGCAGTGAAATACAAAGAAATATGTACCTTCTCTTGCTGCATCAGCTACTTAGGTGGCTGGGGAAAGGGGAGCAGAGATCCAGCCCAGCAAGGAGAATTACGGACCATCCTAGAGTCCCCTAATAACACTTCCTACTCCCCAAACCTCTCACCTCTCAACTGTAGGGATTCAGAGAAAACGATTCATTCATCCATTCATTATCTAATTGTCATTCCTTGAACACTTAGTATGTACCTCATACTAAAAATTATACTAGATGCTGGGGAGAGAAAAGCAAGCAAAGCACTCACAGATTTTATCCTTATAAAGCTAGCTGAAAAGGGAGAATGAGCCCAGGGTTCAGAGGCATTTGTAGGGTACTGGGACCTCCTGACATACTACCTTAAATTTAGAGCTGAGGCACTTTTGTGGGAGGAGAAGGAGTAAAGGAAACCAACTCGTTGCTATGCAACCATGATGATTTATTCTGAGCTGGAGCAGTGAGAGCAGCATGTTGCAGGGAGTGGGTGGGGGGTGGAGATGGGAATGGGGGAGGCTACAGGAGGACAGAGTGGGAGGCAAAGTGGTACACAGCAGCACCAAAGCTACACAAGTAGGCCTTGCCCCATGGGGCTCTCACAAATGGACACTTCACAGCACCACATTCTCCAGAAGCAGTAGAATATTGTGGGGACAGCTCCGGGAAACCACTAAAAAAAAACCCTTATACTTGGGCCTGAAATTACCCTTCAGGCGTCATAACCAGGCCAGTACTAAACACTGAAAAGGGACAAAGATTAGCACAAAGGCTGAACCAAACAGTCCCCCAGGGGAGGAGGACGCAAGTGCATAGAAGCAGGTGGCTAAGCATTTCCTAAGCACTTCCTTCACATCCATTCAGCACCCTGCCAGGATTCAGTGGGGTGGCAAACAGGAGTGCACGTGTTGGTGCTGTGGAGGGGACAACACAGGAGCTGACAGATGCCTGCCTGTGACCCTGGTCTGGCTGTGAGACTGCCTCAGCTCTCACCCACACTGGGAAACCTGCAACAAGTCATCCCACGTCTCTAGGCTTCAGGCGCCTAATCCCTAAACTGAGAAGCCTCCACTACACAGAACTTCCAGTTCTGACACACTGGGTCTCTGGTGTCATAAACACTGAAGGTTTTTGGGAGGGCAGAGCTGGATACCAAGTGGAATGAATACCTGGGAAAGGCTGCATGGAAGAGGGAGGATTTTGAGCACAGGGGGATGCAGGTGACTAATGGTTGCTGAGGGCCTCTGCTGTACATTTACCTAACAAGACAGAGTAGTTTCCCATTTTCAGAGCTGAAAAAACCAAGCCTCACAGAGGCTGACTGATTTGCTCAAAGCCACACAACAGATTCAAACCCAGAGCCACCTGGCCCAAAGGTGTGCACTTTCTACTGGCCCACACTGCTTCTGAGATGGGGAGATCGGGTAGGAAAGGAGGTGTGAGCAGGACAGGGAGAGCAGCACAGACAAACGTACTGCCCAGTGAAAAGCAGCCAGGATCAACAAAGGCAGAGTCCCAGGATGAGGACAAGCGGTCACTCGAAGAAGGGTGCGGCGAGCAGAAAGACCGAGAACCAGACAGTCACTAACCAACACCCTTCATGGTGCCAAGCGCTCCAGAAAAGACAATGATATACAAAATGGTCTTCGTCCTGAATAAATTCATAACCAGGGAGACAAATGTGAAAATTAGTGAAACCATAATATGGTTTTAAATGGGTGAACAGTTGCTTCTGAACACAGTGGCCACAGGGCACTCCCATGGGCAGGCCTAGGGGCTGGATCTGGCCCTCAAAGCAGTCAAGCAGAGGACAAGCAGGGAAATGGGAAGTAAGGTAACGGCATTTGGGAAAGGAAAAGTCTCATCCAGAAGAAAACATATGCTCTGTGGAACACTGCCTTGCTTAGAAGAGACAGCTGGTGGGAAAGAGGATAGGAAAGTTGGGATCAGTGGGAGTAGAGTGCCTTGGTTGATGGGTGAGCACTCTGATCTTTAACCAGAGGCCATGAAAAGCCACTAACCAGCTGAAGCCAAGGAGAGACATAGGAAAGAGTAGTTCAAGTAAAGGAAACCAGCAGGCCTCAGAGAGTCAGTGACAGGACAAGTGGGTATGGGATTAAAGCAGTCTGAACTAGGAGGTGAGGATGCGCTGGGTTTTGCGTATCTCAAGGACCAATGAACAAGCCCTGGTGGTGGGGAGCAGGAGAAGGCGAATCCAATTAATCCAAGCTTCAAACAAAAGACTGATGCTGCCATTGTCAGAACCAGAGAGAACCAGAGAAAACCAGCACTCCATGAATGGGAGGAGAAAAGATGGTAATGAAGTAACTCAATCTTACACATTCCGATTAAGGCTTTCTAGGACATCCAAATGAAATGATCATGAACCATAAACTCAAGAAAGGAAACCAAGGCTGGAGGAAAGGAAGACAGGATTCCCCCATCACCCAAGATGAGACCAGCCCTCCTCTGCTCCTTAAGTCCCTCAGGAAGGCAGGACAGCAGATCTGTGAATTAAGAGCTATATGCGCTCATACAGGAAGTCACAAGGAGGCCAGAAACAAAGTCCCTGAGCCAACACTTAATTATCCTATCAACAGAGTAAGTGAGGCTTTCAGAATCAAACCAAGAAGAGTGGGTTCCACCTCCTTCTAGCAGGGATCTCTTCTGTGCTCCAGCGCAGGGTCACCTGCTTTTTCCCGGGACAAAAAATAACAGGGGACCTCAACCAGCATCTCATATGAGACAAGGGGTAAGATTTTGGAGTTAACAAAAAAACAAGAATCACAGTTGTCCCAATCTGAGTGAACATGAACAAACAGCCGAACCTCCCCAAAAAGTAAACGAGACAAATGCCAAATAATGGGCACGCAGCGTCACTGAAAGGCAAAGGGATACAGACAGCGCCAGTTACACGTTAGTCACCCCCGCCCCGCCCCAGAGCAAGACTTTCCATTACTGTTTAGTTTTCATTTATAGAGTCCTTCCATCAGCATCTGCTCACAAGGCTTAAATTCTCTGGGACAGGGCCGAACAGAAAGTATGTTTCCCCTTCCATCTGTTAAATGCTGACCATACCAGATGTGATCAAAATATACAGTGAATGCTTCTTTATGAAATATGATAAAAAAAAATACAGTGAATGCTGCTGCCAAGCACCATCCAGTGGAAAGGCAGTTTCATAAGAACACTACAGTGTGTTTTTGTTCACTTTACTCACTGTGTGACTTCTGGCTCTTTCCAAAAGTCAAAACGACTGTGAAAGGCAGGCATTTTTGAACCCGTTCAGAACAAGCGGGCAGCCATGCCAGGATAACTTAAGACACCCACAAAAGAGAACTTCCAGAACTGCTTCAGAAAGTGGCAAGAATAATGGGATAAGTGTGTTCGAAGCAAGGGGAAATATCTGAGTGGGATTAATGGCAGTATGTCTTTCACTGTGATGAAATTTTTAAAATGTAAACATTCACCATAGTTTTTGGTCACACCGCATATTTTCCCTGAAGCTGGGTTTGGGCACCTTGAACTGAATTCTCTCCTTAAGATAAAGTCTTACAGGGATAAAGAAGAATTCTTCTGTAATTGTAGCCCAGAGCCCCAAAATATCACCTCTACCTGCCCATCTGTGGCAGTTAAAATCCTGCCATTAGAGATTTACTTCCTTAGCTTAACATACTACTTTTAAATTACAAATTCTATGAGGAATAATCCATTGAGCTGTTTCCAATCATGAGTACAAGAGTAGGCATTAGTTTATCAGCTCCCTGCAGGAGAAAGGGTTTTAATGCTTTGGAGAGGAAAAAGAGGAGGAGGGCATTTTGAAACTGGACTCACTCACTCTATTTCAGTAGGCTATTAAAGTAAGAGACCTGAGGGGCAAAAGGACCTAGAAAAGTAAGATCTGCAGCTTCACCAGGGATCAGCCCTGATCACCAGATGAGAGGGGTCACAGAAGAGATAACCTTGCTGGTTAGAACCACCATGTGAGACCTTTGGGCACTTGGGGAAAGGAGGACATATGGGACTTGGGGGAGGGAGGCCATCTTGAGAGCATCACAAAGTACCACATAAAGGCAATCTCTTCCTCCTGTGGAGACAAAGTAAGAGAGATCAAGGTGCACCACAAGAGACTGAGGTCAGAACCAGGAAGCATTTCCAGACAATGCAGAAGCACTGCCCACGTGGGCTTTGCTCCTGCCCTCACAGTCTCCTCTGACTGCTTCTTCAAAAATGATCATGATCCCCTAATACCCAAATGCCAGGATTCCACCTCACCACGCCAATCCTCCACTCTGATGCTCTACCTCCCCCATGAGGGAACCCCCAGGTACCCTGGCTCCCCTGCTGTCTCCAACCCCTCCTGCCTCCCTCCTCACTGTGCGCTAAAGCTCTCCCCTTTGCACACACCCTCTTCATTCCTAGCAAGGCACAGGGACTGATGCTCAGCAATGTGCAGCAAAGCAGGGAGGAGTGGTTCAGAAGATTCTCTGCAATACAGGGCCTGGCACACACTGGTGCATAATGAATTGCAGATGGAATAAAAGAAGCGAATGCATTAAGATGCTGGCCTCAGAGTGACTCAAGTGGATCACACCACAGGAAGCCACAAAAGGCACAGCGATTCATTCTGTTTCTGAAGGAGCTTCAATTATTCAACATACGCACCCTGACTTTGACACAACAGCACCAGGTTGGTGTGTTTTCTCCAGAGAACAACTCAAAGGGAGTGTCATCAGCCTCTGACTCCCTCTGCCTCATCATTAGTCTGCTCTTTGTATCCAAGGAGATGAGATTCTCACAAAGGAAAAGGGAAAGGATCCGGTCCCATGGATGGAACCTGAGAGAAGAGGGTACTCTTTTCTGCCACAAAGCTGCCCCAGTTTTCTGCATCATCCTGACCAACTACCCCTTGCAATAATTACCTTTGAAACAGACTCTCTCACTTCGTGTCCACATTATGGATTCCATGATAAACACAAACACGAACAATGTCCAACAACACCATGCTCCCAAACTCTGGGCTCCCTCTCCAGTACTGCCCTCCCTCGCTCTCAGCAGAAGAATCATGGAGATGAGTCACATGCTTTCCATAAGAAGCCAAAAGCCCTCCGATGATGACCAGGACTCACGGGTCATGGTCTCAACTCTTTCTCCCTACATAACCACCCTTCCCACTAGCGGCCAGGGAACACTCTGCCTGCGCAGATACAGCAGTTCAAACTGGTGACTGAGTGACGTGCAAGGAGGAGCAATAGGCCCCAGCAACTCCACAAAACAGAGAGATGAGAATTCACAAGGAAAGGTGAAAGACAAGAGAGGGGAAGAATTTGAAGGAATTCTTCAGACCTCAGCAGGCATCTCATTGCCAGTCTTAGCCACCCTTTTAGTCTCTGGCCCTGACACTGATAGGTAATTGAGATTTACCCTTTGATCTCTCCTTTGATCTCTGCCCAGTGAGCATGAAACACTGAGATTTGTCAGATATTCTGAGTGCAGGACCCATTCAAGAAAGTTGTCAAGGTAACAGAATGCGCTTCTTGGGCACAAACACTGAAGGGTGATACCACTGGTGAGGCAATGACCTCAGACATCTCCCCTGCTTCTCCTTTAGTCAGATCTGCCTGACTTCAAAGGTGGGTGGGTGGGGGTATCCACGAATGGTTTTGACAAGGAAAGTGGAAAAGACCAGCTCGCTGCTATCTAGTAGATGATCCAGCAGAAGGAGAGGATTTTGCAATTCTGATTAAATGCTCAACTCCCACCAAGCCCAGAGATAGGTACAAGGGCACAGAGAAGGCTGCAGAAGGGTAGAAGTGGCATGGATTGTGGTGGGGGACTCCTGAAACCACAGTTCCAGGACATGGTACCCAAAACAGGACTGGTGAACCTTGAAATACCAGGCTATTGGGGGCCAGTGGGAGTGCCAGGGCCTTAGGCTCTGGCTAGGCCTCTTCTGACCTCCCTTGTTCCCCATAATTCTTCTCAACCCTACAAAAACATAAACCTCACAGAAAACCCTGAAGATCAAGCATCCATATCTCTGTGCTATTCAGCGAAGACTGTGCCCCTCACTCCTGTCCTCAGCCAAATCATTATATTCAAATGACCATCTCAGCCATCCGCCTGTAGCCAACCCACATCCAGGACATCACTTTTAGCCCTTTCTCTCTCTAGACCTTAATCTTCCCTAAAAGGTTAGAGCTTGCCTCCTCTTCTTCCAACCTGAAATATTTCTGGAAAGGGTAAAAATAACCCATAATTTGCCTGTGAGGAAAAATATCTTCTAAGAAGTTGGTACAAGCAGCCCTACTACCAAGAGGCCTGTGTTCTCAAGGTGGTCCCCAGCCATCTCAGCTCTCACATTTCGAGAACAGGATAAGACAACAATTCAGGAAAAAGCATCTTACATCCATTTCGCCCTTTCTTCTACATCCTTATCTTCCTCCCACAAATAATCTTTTGCACCCAGTATGAGGGATTCCCTTGTACACCTCTGCCACACCTGTGCCTTACTCCTCCTGCAGGACCAGCAGACTCACCCTTCCCAAAGCCTCCCCGGGACACAGCCAGCACTCTGCCCCACTCTGGAAGATCTGCCATCTGCATGGACCATGCAATACTAACCTCACTCTGCATTTCACCATTAATCAATTTGTTGGTGGCCCCACAGCATCTGGAACAGTGTTATACACACAGTGGGCACTTATGTGAATATTTGTTTTGGGGATTTTTATTCATTGTTCAGCAAAAGCGAGTGACTCAAGCCTCCAGTTGTTTAAGCACATACTTCTAGAAGGAGAAATCCAACTTCCCTACATCCTCGCTGTATCAGTCAGCTTAGCCTTCTGCCTACTCTCCC
Organism: Hystrix cristata; assembly: GCA_004026905.1. Classification (NCBI taxonomy): domain Eukaryota; kingdom Metazoa; phylum Chordata; class Mammalia; order Rodentia; family Hystricidae; genus Hystrix; species Hystrix cristata. The sequence continues at coordinate 77,651 of PVJO010004939.1, forward strand.
AAAAGTACCGTTCTTGCTATAGCCTGAACACTTTTTCTGTTGCCCAAACTTTCACAGCTTCTCTGTCTCACCAACCCTTTCTCCCTCCTCATTCAGGATGGCTCAGGACCTCGTCTGTACCTCTGACATCACTAAGTTATGTTTTCGCCCCAACTTCTTCTGGATTCCCTGGGGTACACAAACAAAGTGTGATTTTAAAGACCAGCTTTGGAAGAGACACTCTGGGATACACATTATGTGTGACCATCTTTTCCTGGATTACAATCTGCACCAGGAATTTGTGTCCTGAGTTAAGAATCCAGAATCTCCTGGCTGTTTTGAACCTCCAGCCTGAATGTCTGGGCCTCTAATACCCACTGGGCTTCCTGGCAGGAAACTGGTATTGCCTCTTTCAGTGAGGAGACTAGAGACCAATAAACTCTAACCTCTTCCCAGACAGGTAGATGCCAGGTCACCCCACCTCACCTCTCAGGCTCCTGCAGCTGGCATAAGCCGTGGTAAGAGGATAGGCTTCACTACCTGGTAGGTCAAGGTTTTCAGGTCCTGATTCCACTCCCATTGGGTGATTGTGACAATTTGGTGAAATCCAGTCATCATTTACTAAGTGCCTACTCTTCTTCTAAGGGATTGGGTATTCTCACAGTGAGATTCCTAGATGCAATGGATTAGATCAAGAATGTCCCTCAAAAGCATCATGTACTTGTAGGTGGGACTTTTGGCTTTTTTTTTTTTGTTTTAAGACAGGGTCTTGCTATGTAGTTCAGGCTGGCCTTGAACTCACTACGTAGTCCAGGCTGGCCTCGAACTTGTGGCAATCATCCTGCCTCAGCCTCCTAAGTGCTGGGATTATGGGCATGTGCTATCGCATCTGGCAAGGGACTTTTGGAAGGTTATTGAATCATGGAAGCAACATGACTTGCTGTTAGGAGGTGAGGCCTGATTGGAGGAGGTGGGTCACTGGAAGCGTTACCTGGAGGGTTGTATCTCCCTCTCCAGCTCCTCCCTTTGCTCTCTCCTTCCTGACTGCCATGATAGCAGCAGCTTTCCTCCATAAGATCCTTCCACCATGCTGTTCCTGTCTTGGAGCCAGCCAACTATGGACTGAAACCTCTAAAAACCATGAGCCCAAATAAGCCTCTCCTCCTTTAAGTTGTGGACGTGAGGTATCATGTCTTAGCAATGAGGAAAGTGACTATGACTGATTTTGATATCAGGAAGTGTGGACATTGCTATGACTGTTACCTCACTATGTCGTTTAGAAGCCTTTAGAAGTGGATCACAGAAAGAGTTTGGAAAGGTTTGGAAATGCTGGCTAGAGAAGCCCTAGAATGATGTAAGCTGAGCTTGATGGGAGATTCTGTTTGGAGCTCAGACAACCAGAATGCTGATAAAAATGGAGGTAGTAAAGACCAGGCTCAGGAGGCATCAGTTAGGACAAGGCTCTTTTGGCAGTTGGACTTGAGATGTTCTGGCCGAAAACTTGTTTTCATTTTTCTCGTGTCCTGAGACTTTGTGGAAGGCTAAGATTCAGGTCAGCAGACTAATTTGGCAGAAGAAATTTCATGGCAGTCCAACATTCAGGCTGTGGCATGGGTACTGTCCTCTGCTTTTATCAAGATTTGCACTGAGAAACAGGAACAAAAAGCCCATTTTAAAAGTTTTCAGTTTTTCCAGAAAAAAAGTGCTATAAAGTTGGAGCCGAGTCCATTGCATCCGGACAATAGGAAGGATGCCTTGACAGCATCCTGGGAATCCACAAGACCTACCCCTTGCGACCTGAAGGGTTCAAAAGTGAAAGACTGTTTTGAAAAGAGAGCCCAAGGAACCCTGTTCAAAAGGGCCACCTAGGAAACTGATTCCCTGGGATTTTGTTCATAGTACTCAGCCATCTAGGCACTTAGAGGCCTCTGTAGGTATGATCCAAGGAAGTCTGGCTACTGCTTGAGCTGGTAGCAGACCTTTGCATTATCCACATAGTATTGGTCTTACATGTCTACAGAATACAAGAGCTGTGGGATTGGTTAGGCTTTCATTCAGATTTCAGAAGAAGGCCTAAGAGACCAGGGAGTGTGCCCCTGAGAGGGCAGTGCATGAAGCTGTGAAAGTGAAGCTAAAAGTGCAGTAGAGACCTCAGAAAGTTGAATAAGCCAGCAAGCTGGACCATCTGCTGAGAAAAGCCAATGAGCAAAGCTACCTCAAGAGAGAAGTTATGAGAGCTGCAACTGACAATGCCATAGAAGTGGGGCCATCCAAGCTGTTTAAGAGTTCACACCTTTGCTCCAGGTACTAGACACAGAGCTACAGGATTTAATTTTTGCCCTACTGGGTTTCAGTCTTCCTTTAGTTCCATTTGTTTCTAGCCCCTCTATTCCTCCCTTTCAGAATGAGACTGCACCATTTACCCTGCACCATTGTATATGGGCAGTATTCAACCTTTTCCTTGATTTTTACAGGGGCTCACAGCTAAGAGTTTGCTTTGAGTCTCAAAGGACACTTTTGATTTGGACTGTTCAGCACTTCTGGAACTGCAGGGCTTTGGCAACTCTTATAGATGGACTAAATGCATTTTGCATAAAGAGATGTATGCAAGCTTTCTGGGGACTGGAGCGGAATTTATAGTTTAGATGAGTGGTGAACCTATGGTACAGTTGTTATTTGTTTTTCTTTTAAGACAAAAGATGTTAATGTATGAGGTTTTTTTTTTTTTTCACTAAAACCTCAGTATTCAGGTTTAATTGCAGTGTAAGCACTTTGTGATAAATAAGTGGATTTGAGGTTGCAGTTTGGGCACTCATCTCTAAAAGGTGCACTATCACTGGTTTAGATCAAGAATGTCCCCCCAAGCCTTCATGCACTCATACGCAGGGCTTTGGGTAGGTGACTGAATCATGAAAGCAATATAGTTGACTTGCTGTTAGAAGGTTAGGTTTGGAGGTAGGTTACTGGGGGTATGACCCAGAGGAGTGTATCTCCCTTCCCAGCTCCTCTCTTCATTCTCTTCTTCCTGGCCGGTACGACATGAGCAGCTTTTCTCCACCAGGCCCTTCCACCATGCTATCACTGCCTTGGAGCCAGCCAACTATAAACTGAAATGTCTAAAAAGCATGAGCCCAAATAAATCTCTTCTCCTTTAAGTTGTGAGTGTTGGGTATTGTGTCTCAGCAACAAGGAAAGAGACTAATACACTAGACCAGAAGCAAAAGCATCAGCTGATAACTTGTGAGAAGTGCAGATTCATAGGCCCATCTCAGAACTGTTGAATCAGAAACTGATGGAGGGGCCTGCAATCCTCAAACCTTCCAAATAATTCTGATACTTGGTCAAGTTTGAGGGCCACTGATTTTGATTTAGCTCCTGGGGACACACACACACACACACACACACACACACACACTCTCTCTCTCTCTCTCTCTCTCTCTCTCTCTCTCTCTCTAAAACAGCAGTTTGACATCTGAATGGTACAGCACTTGCCTAGCATGAGTGATGCCCTGGGTTCAATCCCTCACTGTATAGTAAAAATCACTCCAGTAGTCTGGGACCCATCCCAGAACAATTCCATTAGAACCTCTGGGAATGGGCAGACCATGGTAAAACAACATGGTAAGTGCAAAGATTGAACAAGGTGTCCAGTGAGACAGAGATGACACTGTGGTAAGATCACAACAGGTAACTTGACCACTTGTGCCTCCATTTCCTCATCTGTAAAATGAGGAATGTTAATGTCTCTCTTGCAGGACTCAAGAGTATTCCACAAATTGATACACAGGAATGCCAGATACCAGTATACAGTAAACTCTCAGTCTATGTCAGTCCCCTCCCTTCCACAAATTGGCCCTTGTTGACTCTGATCTTAGCAGCTAGGCCAATGTGTTAGAATTCCCCTGTTCCAGTCCATCACCAAGTACCCCTTCCTTGCAAGGACACACATCATGGCTGTTCACAGCTTGGGGCAAGAATTCTCTTTAGCAGCTATCTTGACATTCTCAGTGTCCTGGATTACAGTCTTGAAGAACAGTCTGGCCTTTGGAAATCAGACCACAGTGGTGGTGGTGGGGACAGCTTACAGTGTACACCCCAGCCCTCTAACACCCCCAACTCTTTCAAAGAGCATCTCTTTAAAACAACTTGATAAAGGACACTGGAATTAAAATTGGCACACATAATCCTCTTCCAGCCCCTTCTCAAATTCTCTTTGCCTCTAGTTCCAGGCAAGTCCACTGGCTCAGGAGACGATCTCTCCATATCAGACAGACCTCCTTGGTGCAGAATTGTGCACTACTGAATCTTGCTCCCAAGCAACATGTGAACTATAAGGGACTTGGAATTCACCTACCCCTTCCCTCCCCATAAGGCACAGGGGTAGGTCTATAATTGCAGGTATTGCCCCTCATAATGCCACAAAATCATAGACAACCCTTGTAACCTTCTGAATTGAATGTAGAAATGAGAGCTTCCTTATAGCTTTCTCCTGGGTCTCTATGCATAACCCAGCAACACTAAAAACATTCCTGGTCTCCTCTTGAGAACAGCCATCACTATCATTTCAAAATAAAAAGCAAGCAAACTGTGCTGTGTCATTACTTTATAGGCAAAACTTTGTTTTTTGTTTATTTGGATTTTTTTATGAAAACACTATCATTCACCTTATTCAGATTTGATTCTTTCTTCCCCAGATGTCCCTGAATAAAGCCAGACTATTCACCAAAATCAAATTACCATTCAAAAAACAAAGTTTTGTAACCATTAAGAATAACTTTAAGAAACCTAAAGAAACTGTATCACCAGATCAAAACTCAGTTCCCAGCATGCAGATCCTACCAGCCAGAACCCTGCTGGTATTCTTCGAATCAGTTCCCTTAGGGGCCTGCTCTGAATGAAGGGAGAACCCCTCCTTGGACAGTGGTCTGGGAAGCTGTCAGTGATGCCATCCCACTAGGTGCAAGAGAAACAAAATTACATTACCAAATTTGGAGGTGGGAAAGAGGCCAGAGAGGAGAATGGATTTGGCTTCAGAGAAAAGAGTTTAGATACCCAGGCATCAGGAATCAGGACAATTCTCCAAAGAATGGGGGCTGCCAGGGGAGAAACAGTGTTGTCTCTGATCCTCAGAACTCTGGCAGAAGCATTTGGAATGTGAAACAGAAGCAATTGTCCCTGCCAAAACAGTCAGGGAGGAGCAGGAAAAATACAAGTGTTACAAAGATTTTCACCAATTCTGAGCTACAAGGCCCCAATTCCTTTCTAGACACCACAAAGTCATCTTCTCTTAGTCCCATCACCCCTCCTCTTCCTTCCCCCAGTTCTGCCATGTGCAAAATAAGACCTCTGCCCAGGCTGCCAGAGGAGGATGAGCTATTTTCTCCTTGACTCTGCATTTTCATTCATCCTTAAAATGTTCAGGCCAGGCAAGATGCCAGGGGCTGGAGGTGGAGGGGGTGAGCGGAGAAAGAAACAGAGAAAGAAGAGTAGGGAGAAGAGAGAGAAGAAGAGAGAAGAGAGGAGAGGCGGGGGAGGGGAGGGGAGGAGAGGAAAGGACAGGGGAGGAGAGGAGAGGAAAGGAGAGGAGAGGAGAGAGAGAAGAATATACGTCATGTGACACTTGGTACTCACCCCTGAAGTGCTGGCTTTCTCCCTGAATTTCTCCTCTTTGCACCAGTATTCTCACTGGCTCAGGTACCAGACCTGGAACTCTGTAAGCACTGATTAAGCTGCCTGCATAACCCTTAAGAAAATGTGGCCCAAACCTAAGCACTATCAATCCACAGTTAGGACAGAGGGAGGCTAGTGACAGGGAAATGATCATATAATCCAGGTAACAGTCAGTCCTGTGCACTGAGAGTGCAAAAATAACTGGGTTGACAAAATGATGGTAATGCATATTATTAGGAGGCAATATTTTTTTTTGGTGGCAGAGTTGTCTTCTGTTTTTTTTTTAATTCACCTATTTTTTATTAGTACATGTTTGCAGTACATAATGTTTACAATCCTTGTGGAGAACTGGTAGATGTACATGATACATCTTAATTCCTTTTATTCACCCCCTGTCCCTTCCCTCCCCCTAACCTCCATCCATCTCTTAATCCCCTTCCCTTTTTTTTTCAGTATATAATAATTACATTCTTTGTGGGAAGTTGGTACATGTTTATCCCCTTTCCCTCCCTCTATCTTTTGATCGCCTGCCCCCTTGAAAAAGATCTCTCCCTACTTCCTATCATCTATCTTTTATTTTGTTCTTTATTTAGACAGCAAAGCTGTCTTCTTAAGGATCTATCTGTTTGAAAATGAATTTGCATGTCCTAAACATAAAAACTAAGAGTGGTAGGAAATAGCCATATGAAAAGAGGAGGCCAGTTCAGGATTTAAAATTGGCCACATCACACACACCTAGAAATAAGTGAGAATTGGCCGTGTGAGGAAGATATAGAGGATGTGGAGCTGAGAAGGATCCAAGACATCATTTAATCCCACACTGTATAGATGGGACACTAAGGGCCAGGGAAGTGAAAGGAATTGCCTCATAGCACATAATCATTGACAGAACCACCAGAACTAGATATGAGCTGTCTGAGCACACTGTTCACTAGGCCACAATGGTCCTAGGGCTTTACCTTGAAAAGAACCCTCTTTCTGAACACCTGATGCTGACCAGCGTGTCACCTGGACCCTGCAGACTTCCTACCAGTGACAGTTTCTGCAATTACCGCATTTCCCCCTACATAAGTTACTTCATGTGTTCTGCACCCTGACTTCATAGCTGCCACTGTCAGCCCCATGCCAAGTAGCAAAAATGGTTCATAAATCACTGCGCAATAACTTGAAATCCCAGTATGATCTTTGATAACAACACCTTATATGATTCAAATCAGTAGCTGCTCTCAATTTCATCAAGTTCAAGTACAATTCTAACTCTTGGTATTTGCGTAGCCCTTTAGATTTTTTCCAAATCTCTTTGGTGCCTTACAACTAATTTCATGTTTGCCAACCTCTGTGGGTCAGAAAAATGAGAGACTGAGATGCTATTTCATCTACTTTGCTGATGAATTTACATGAAAGTAAATGGCTTGAAAGTAGTACTAAAAGACTACAGCAGAAGCCTCCTGACTCCCAGCCTTCAGCTCCTTCCAGAAAGTCTGAGGAAGAAGTAAGAAGAAAAATTTCACAATAAGTTTCAGGGATAGTCAATTTTGGGGATATTGAAAGACTCTGTCCCTAAGGACGTTAGGACATTGTCTTTTAATCTCTAGACAAAGAAGATACAAGGGTCTGAGGCAAATTTCTCAGTATCCTACTTCAGTAATACTTCCTTTTATTAAAACATAACTTATATACATAACTTGCAGATATTAAGAGAATAGCTCAGTAAAATATTGTATATGTATACCCTAATGTAGCCATCATCCAGACCAAGACTTAGAACATTTATTGCTATGCAGAAGGCTCTCTCATTCTCACTTCCAGTAAAGAATAGCCATTATTCTGACCTCTACCTCATATATTAGGTTTGCTTGTTCATATAAATGAGAAGAATCTATATATATTCTCCTATGTTTGGCTTCTTTTTCTCAATCTTCTGTTTTAAGACCATACTGCTAGTATGTCAATATTGTGTTTTCTCTCTATAGCCTAACAGTCTGTTGTATCAATATACAACATATTTATCCATTCTACTGTTGGTAAGAACAAGTTAGTTCTTTCTAATTTGGGGCTGTTGTAAATAAAGCTGATGTGGACACTTTTGGACATGCTTTGATTAACATAAACACTCACAGAATTGTGGGGTCATTAGGTACATATAATAGATACTACCAACATTTTTTTCAAAGTGATTGTACCAATTGAGACTCCCACCGGCAAGGACAAGTCCAGGAGCTCCACATTCTCCAGGAGCTCCACTTTTTTCAAATGATTGTACCAATAGAGACTCCTACCAGCAAGGAGAAGTCTAGGAGCTCCGATACTTGGTATTATTGGTAAAAATTCCTTTTTAAAGTATCACTGAGGAACAAGGTACCCAGGTACATTTCCAGATAACCAACTTTAGTCTTTAAGCAGGTTTTTTAAAAATTCTAACAGTTTTACTTCTTGAACAGAGTAAACCATCTGACCTCTGTAGACCACACTCAGATGTACAGAGAGTTATGTGGTCCTGTATTAAACACATAGGGATTTTACTGTCTCCTTTGTCATGAGGAGACATCATTAAAATAGCAGCATACTAGAGCAGCCTCCTCTAATCTCTGTCCTAGGAAATACTGAAGATGTTCCAATCGGGAACTTCAATTTATACATTATCTTAAATCAGTAAGTTCTGGTGTCACTGCACATGTGCTTCTTTGCTTTATGAAAGGCTATTTCTATGTCTTGAATGGTGAAGGTTGCCCTGTAAATAAATGGTTACTACTTATTTCATTTGTTTTTATGTGGCTTGGCAAATGTTACTCATCCAACAACCAACACATTTATAAAGCACATATTCTACGTTACTGCACTAAATATTCTGGAAGTCATAAAGACAATTAATAAGGCTTCCTTTGAGGAGCCAGGATCCTAGGATAAATCAAATGAATGTTGTCATCTGCCTTCCTCGTCTCACTTTATCCACCCAAACTCTTTCACAGATGAAATAAAGTTAAAACAAACATCAATGATGACCTTAGCTTTGAAGGGACAACCAACTTCTAAAACAGGCTCCCAGGGAAATGGACAGCAAAAAGGAAAGACCAGCCCTGCCCATAGGGCCACAGCTCTACAGTGAATATATGGGTCAAGGGGATATGATTATTACGACTGGTAGTCTTCTTTTAGAAGAAAATACTAAACTCTGCCTTATTCTTTCCTTCTTTGACTCCTCTGACTCCTACTACCACCTTCTTTTTTCTCCCAAGCTACTCCCTCTTGGTGCCTTTGTCCAGGTGATTAAAGCAGAAAATCCTATCACACGCCTACCCACCAAATACAGTGCCTGAGACAAGACATGCCAACTTTAAAGGACATATTTATGGCGATCACCAAATACAGGGTTCAGGCTAGAGGAGAAGTCACTGGGATGGGTCTTGGGTTGATCCTTACAGCAGGTAAGACACGGAGAACAACACTGGATCCATGTGGAAAGAGTGTTGTCCTCTAACAGAGCAGAAGACAAGAGTAGGAAGAAACTTAGGTCCCATGGGGCTTATTCAGAGACATGAAGGACAAGCCTAGGTGAGTAGCTGTCCACACCACACCTGGCAATGCCGGGACACCACCAGGCTACTGTCCTGAGTAGGGCTTGACTCCCACACTCAAACAAAAGCTTCCTGTGTATAATTATGGTTAATTTTAGGGATTATCTTAGACTACCCTCACATACACAGGCTAGCAGAAGCTGTAAAGAGTTTTGCTCACGGGCAGCTACAGCCCTCAATTTCCCAACCCAGATGAAGACAGTTCTTGAATCACGATCTGGTCTCTACCAAGCCAACTTCTCCAGATATTTTTTTGGGGGGGCAGGGAGTTTTTTTTAAGGCTCTGTAGTTTAATTCCATCCTGAGGGACCACATTCTTCTTGTTGCTTGGTTTACATTTTTATTTTGGTTTCCTGCTTCTCTGTATTGTCAACTCAGAGGGAATATCTTCTCTCTGGATGGGGCAAAAGTAAAACTACCACTTCGGAATTACCCATCAGTAAAAAGGGACTGGGATGAGATATTTTCCAACCTACATAAAGTATGAGGTATCATCAAAATTTATGATGAATGTTTCAATTTTTTAAAAAAGTTATTTTATGTATTATATTGGGAAAGGGAAGAAAATATCCAAATGGGAAAGGGAACAAGGGAGGGGGAGAGGGAGAGAAATGGAGGGACAAGAGAAATAAGAAATAGAAACAAAGCTTTTGTAAATAAGGAGGGAGGAGCAGGTGAAGGGAGGGGAGGGGAATGGGAAAAAAGAAGCAACAAGATATATCATGTACAGGTACAAATCCCCTATGATGAATGTTATCACTATGTACACCTAAAATGTACCACTAAAATAAAATTTAAAAAAAAAGTTATTTTACTTAAAGACACAGTGCCACTAATCTCCCTCAAAATACTTCCCCATGTTTCAGATACACTTATCCCATTATTCTTGTCACCCTCTGAAGCAGTTCTGGAAGTCATTTATCATGTTTTCATGAGGTGTGATTAAAAAAAAAAAATGTGGTGAGTGCTGCTGCTGAGTGCCATCCAATGGAAAGGAAGGCTTGTAAAAAGATTACAATGTGTCCTCATCCATCTTATTCATCAGATATGGCACAATGCAACTTATGAGTCCTCCCCAAAGTCAAAATGACCACGACAGGTAAACGTTTTGAATAAATTCAGAACATCCAGGCAGCCATGACAATGTAATTAAAGACACTCAATGAAAACAGAATCCCAGAACTTCTTCAGAAAGTGACAAGAACAATGGAATAAGTGTGTTTGAAGTATGTGGGCGGGGGGAGCGGTATTTTGAGAGAGTTTACTGGCAACGTGTTTTTACTGTAATAAAAATTTTTTAAATTTAAACATTTACTTTATTTTTTCATCACACCAGGAGTGTTATCAAGTGTGATCGAGGAGTACAAGCACAGGATTAGTTGAAAGCATCTGGTTCAACATTCTAGCCTTCTTGTTTTCTCTGTTCATAAACTGATCTTAAGCCATTGACAAATATGACTAGAGATATAATGAAGAGCTTCAGAAAAGTTAAGAGCATGGTACATCAGTAGCCACTTCTTGAGGGCAGGATGTTGGTCTTAGTTATTGCTGTGTTTCTGCCACCAACTATAAACTGCAACTCACAAAAGCACTTAACAAATACTGACTGTGGGAATACCTGAATGAAGTGAAGTAATAATTAGGTCATTTAAAACATATTGTACCCATCAAACACATAAATTCTTAAGGGACACAGAATAATGAAGAAGTTTAGACTACAAAACTGTGGAATAAGTGTAATAAAGTAAACAAAGCATAAAAAAAAATAAGGAGACAGGATCAACCAAAAAGTTTAATGTGTTGTCAAAAAGACTGTAGGACAGGAATAAATGTCATCCTCAATTATATGAAGGACTCAAGTAGGAATGCAATGGTACAGTTCTGTATTACTCTAGAGCAGTGGTGGCAAACCTTTTAGCGCTTTCAGTGTTAACAGCCCAGCGTGTCACGCATGCCATAGGTTCCCCACTGCTGCTCTAGAGAGTTGAACTAAGACCAATGTGCCAAAATTAGATAGTCAGATTTCAACTACATAAAATAATTTACTAATAATAAGATCTGTCCAACAATAACATGAATTATCTTGTGAGGTCATGAGCACCTTGTCACTGAAGGTATGAGTCACCACCACTCAGCTATCATCTAGAGACAATTTCTGCTTGGGGTGGAATGTTAGACTAAATGGACTCTAGGATTTCATGCACAACTAAGTTTCTACTAATCTAGAACTCGGTGCTGAAAAGTAGATGAAGTCAAACAAAGTGGACATCCTGGAAGAAGAGAGTTTAGAGTCTTTATTGGGAAGGTGATGACATTCAGTAATATTAAGTCTATATTAGAGTACAGGAACCTCATCCAGGGGAGAATAATTAGAAAAAATCACTCGGTCCCATTGTAGGAGGGACCCTTTAAGGTCCAGAGGATTATTCTCAGGACCATTTCAGAGTAAACTGGGGCCTTCCTATATTGGTAAGTAATCTTAACCTGGATCCAATTTAAATGGGAAAAATCTTATCAGATACTTTACAAGTTGATGCAAAATGGACAGGCCATACAGTTGGAAAGTAAGGGAAGCCAACAACACGGCAAGTCTCGTCCACAAATCTGTAACCAATTTGAAATTTGCAAATGGTGGTGTCTAAGCTACTCCCACTAAAGCACCCATCCTGGCAGCCTTGGCCCCTTGTCATTATCTAAACAGGGGCTATTTTATAAATCCTATATTATAGTTCAACCAGACAGACAACAGCACCTTCTTTCAGTTCACCTGGATAATAGCTAAATACAAGTCGTTTACTACAACTTAAATAGTATTGTGCCCATCTGTTCACAATCGATGGGAATAATTGAGGGGTGGAATGTGCCAGGCACTCTTGGACAAACCTGCAGAAATGGGCTGGGGGCTTTCTTGGCCCTTAGCCATGTGACAATGATTGCTTCATCTACAAACATATGGATTTGATGAAACTGTCACTTGGAGGCATGCTATAGCATGGCTTGGGCTGTTTCACTTCCACAAGAAAATGTATGTAAACTATAGCAAGGGAACAGCCCTTACATCTTGTGTTACTTCATGAGACATTCTTGTACGCATGCAACTTTATGTTATCTCTTTTAAGAGGATCTGGCTTTGTGCACTAAATTAGGAAGGAAAAATTATGATCAGATGTTATCCCTGTCCACTATCTTGGGTTTAAAACAAGGTAGCAAATCAATGCAAAGGACAGGAGTGGTCAGGAGACATCTTGAGACCACAGATAAACCTTGACTGTCCACCTCTCCTAAGATGGAGCAATGGTGGAAAGCAGGAAGCAGGTCTCAAATATTTGCATAGACTTTGGAAACAGGTCAATGGTTGAAGGAGAGAAACCTTACCTACTATGACTGAGAAAACCATTGAGGTAATATTGGATTATTTCTTAACATAATGGGGGTGAGTGAGACAAGGCCTTACTATGTAGTTCAGGCTGGTCTTGAACTTGCAGCAATCTACCTGCCTCAGGCCTTCGAGGGCTGGGATTACAGGTGTGTTACTTCTTAACATAATTTTGAGGAAAAACATAAAAGGGCCTCGCCAAAAAATTCTCCTGATTGATATCTATCAAATTCAGAAATTTTCAATCATTATTCATTTTAGGGATCAAGGGAATGAAAGCAGAATTATTAATTTGCAAAAGCAAGGGAGTCTCTCCCAATTCTTAGTCAGAAATTCCCCAAATCATGATCCTCTTTTCGTCAATATTTCTATAGGGAACACTGAGGTAGGAGAAGAAGTGTCACCAAAGGATAACCTAGGGATGTAAGGAAACGTCAGTAAGTGAGCTGTTGAAGGGTTTCTGGTCATCACATTCTCCTCTGCCCTGTCTTACGAAGTCAGGACCCAGATCAAGATGGCACCTGAACTCACGGGGCCATCACTGCTCAAAGGAGAAGCACTATATTGAGACAAGCAGCCCTCATTAACCAGAGGCAGTTACAGCCTAATTGTGCATCATTCAGACTCTTGACATCTCTTCTTTCCTCCTAAGTATTTCCTTGCTTGAAGGGAAACCAAGGGCAAGGAATAGAGGAAATTCATTCAAAGTCATTTTGCTTTCTGTGGGCAGTTATGCTAAAAGCATTTCTAGGAAAGGGGGATTATACTGTAAATTAAAATGAGGTGTTTGTGTTTCCTCTGGACTCCCTCAGCCTCTCCTGCACGCCCAGGAATAATGAAGAGTGGGCTAAATAACAGTGTTTGCCAGCTTCGCCAGCCAAGAGCATTGCACACGGCCCACCATATCACAGCTCCCTCGCCTCTGCTCAAGGACACCAGTTCCTGGAGCTCCTGCTTACTCACTATGCTGTCTCTGACCTTGCACCTCTCCTTTCCCCCAGACACTGCTGTCATCACATTATTACCATCTTTCTTTCAGGTCATTTGAATCTGTCTGTTCTCATGATTAAGAAATGGCATGTGAAATAATACAGCAAAACAAGAGACTCAAAATCTGAGGTCTTGCAGTCAAGGCTCATTGCCAGCTAGGCAACCTCGGCAAATCTCACCAATTTGAGCTTCAGTTTCCTGATCTGTAAAAGTGCCTGATTGCCGTGAAAGACCTGTCTATGGGCAGTGGGGCTGGATGTCCTGGCGCAGTCTCCAGTGCTGGTGGAGGCTTGGCCTGCTCCACCGTTGCAGTGGTATCCTGACCTGAGCAGGCTCTGAGGTCTTGACCTGCTCTTCTCTCTTCTGCCTGGAGACGCACAAGGCCAGGCCGCAGGAACCCCGCCTATCTCACAAGGCTGCTACAGATTTAAGATGAGGTAATCCCCAAGAAAGTTTTTTTGGAAACTGTAAAGCCCCCTGTTCTACTGTTAGTACAGAATCCACGTCTCTTCTCTATACTCTGGCATCTGAACTAGGATTGTGGTCCTCCACAGGCCCATCAAGATTTGGCTTAAATGTTACCTAATGCTTTTCTAGTCCTTACAGTGCTACGCACAGACCATTTCCAAGCTTTACCAAATACACTCAGAATTCATGAACATCGTTATGAAGAGACCCACCAAGAGGGCTCCTGGGCCTGGATTTGTACACAGCCAGGCATGAGACCGAACAGATCAGGACTTCAGGACCCAGCACCGCAGCAGAGTGGTGTCAAGCCTCCACCAGCACTGCAAGCTGCACTCACACATCCAGCCCAGAAGGCAAGTCTCTCCACGGAGCTCAGGCATCACTTCCTTCTCCTCTTTAGTGCCACCACTTGTGGTGCTTCCATCCCAACAGCTATACCCAAACTCCCTGGCACCACTCACCCCCTCATCTAGCAAGCAAATGACCCATAATTCTCTCACTGGGACTTGTTTTTAGACTCCTAACTAAAATCTCTGATTGTCCAACAGATAGCATCAAGGAGACCAAAGGGAGAAGGGTACTATGTGAGATCTAAAGCCACTAATTGCCATCATCCCTGTAGCAATGTGCTGACAGCGTCCTGTTTCTTCCCTAAGTGTCTGCTAACAGGTCTGCCTATGATTAAGAACACTTATACTGACACTAACTCACTTTGCATCTTCAACAGCTGACACCTAAAGCACCTCCTTTTTTTTTTTTCAACAACAAAGCAAATTCAATAATTAATGGCCTTATGGAGAATTTCAATCCACAGCCTCTCTCAGCAGGCTTCCAAAGGCATTCCCAAACTATAAAAATGCTTCAAGTAGAAATACATTACCATTTCTTGTACTTTATCACACAACCAGGTGCCACAGGCCCCAGAATCAACCCTTCTCTAATGGTCTGATAAAGGAGGTAAGAAATAGCTGAGTGCTCATGACTTGTGCAATATTTTACAAACATGAAAGAGAAATAAATATTAGAATACTGTAGAAGTGGCAGTGATTTCGCCTAAAAAACTTGAAATGCTCTCTCGGCTGCTACTCAAATTCTATCACATTTTAAATATCTAATTCAAGCTTGACTTCTTCAGTAAAGCTTTCTCCAATCATGCCAGTCTAGAAAAATGTACCCATTTTCCACATTTATTTACTGAGCATCAGGCATTGCGCTAGGTTCTGGGGACTGAACGATATAAACAGTCAAAAATTCCTACCTCGTGGCTCCATATTTTGATTTCCTAATAGAAACAGGGCTTATACCGCCTCATCAAATACAGTCTTTCAAGGATGACATTCTCCTGGAACTCACATTACTCTCCACTTTACAAGATAATTATGAATGTACCTTTTGAAGCAGCTTGAAGGTAAATGCGCTTCTCATTTTTTAATCATCAACTAAGAGAAGGTGCTGACTAAATACACGTTGAATACAGAATTTTCCTACATGTACTGTAAGTTCTTCAAAGGCAAAGATTTCTCTGTTTACCTTTTCGTGCCTTCTAGAGCATGCAACCCAGCACTGGGCCATGGCTGATTCTCGGTATGCACTTGGTTAAATTCAGTAATTCTGCTAAAAGTGGGAGTTCTTCTTCTATGCTAATCTGTTAATCACATTCTAGATTGAGAAAATAGGAAATTTAAAGACAAGGAAAACAACACAGTCAATCCTAAATATCAATACACCTAAAATGCACACTAAGCTTTCTCCCTCAAGAAGTGTTGTGTTTCAATTCTGGGCAAGAAAGATAAAGCAGGGGCCATCATAATCCCTGCCCTGAAATTATATTACAAAGCTACTGCAATAAAAACAGCATGGTACTGGCAAAAAAGCACACCCAAGAATCAATGGAGCAGATTAGAAGATGCAGAAACATGTCCAAACACTCTCAGCCACTCTTTGACAAACGGGCCAAATACCCTCACTGGAAGCAAGACAGTCTCTTTAATAAATGGTGCTGGAAAAACTGGCTCTCCACATGCCAAAGATTAAAACTAGACCCATATCTCTCACGGTGCACTAAGCTAAAATCAAAGTGGATCAAAGATCTAAATATTAAAACCAAAACACTAAATCTGCTGGAAGATAGAATAGGTAGAACTCTTGAAGACATAAGTGTAGGGAAAGACTTTATGAACAAACTCCAATTGCCCAGGAATACCATAAAGAATCAACAACTGGGATCTAATCTTATTAAAAAGCTTTTGCACAGCAAAAGAAACCACCAACAGAGTGAAGTCACAACCCATAGAGTGGGAAAAAATTTTTGCCAGCTATTCTTTTGACAAAGGACTAATATCTCAAATATACAAAGAACTCAAAAAAATCAGATCCCTCAAATTTAAAGACCCAATCCAAAAGTGGGCATGAATAGATACTTCTCAGATGAAAAAGCAGAAGTGGGAAATAAACATATGAAAAAATGTTCAACATCACTGGTCATTTGAGAGATGCAAATTAAAACACTGAGATTCCTCTCCCTCCAGAAAGAATGGTTATTACTAATCAGCCAATAACAAATGCTACAGGGGCTGTGGTGAAAAGGGAACCCTTCTCCACTGTTGGTGGGAGTGTAGACTGGTACAACCACTATGGAAATCAGTGTGGAGATTCCTCAAAAACCTAGGACAAGAGGTTCCATTTGACTCAGCTACTCCCCTTCTTGGTATCTTCCCAAAAGAATTAAAAGCGTCATACCACAGCAATACATGCACACCCATGTTTATAGCAGCACAGTTTGTAATGGCTAAATCTTGGAAACAGCCCAAATGCCCATCAACCGATGAACAGACAAAGAAGATGTGTTTTTTTTTTTTTTAATACAATGGAGTACTGCATTGCCATAAAGAACAATAAGCTTGAGACATTTCTAGGAAAATGGATGCATCTTGAGACCATACTCTTAAGTGAAATAAATTGGACACACATGTTTAAATACTGCATCGTTTCTCTGGTGTGAGAAACTGAAAGTGTAAATAAAGACTAAAATGTATTATATTGAGAAAAGGAAGAAATTGTTCAAATGGGGAGGGGAACAAGGAGGAGGAAAGGAAGGAGGGACAAGGGAAAAAAGAATAGAAGGAAAAAATGGAAACAAGGCTTTTGTAAATAAAGAGAGGTGAAGGGGTTGAAGAGAGGGGAGGGGAATGGGAAAAAAAGCAGCAGCAAGATGTATCATGTACAGGTACAAATTCCCTATGATGAATGCTATTATTATGTATATTTAAAATGTACCACTAAAATAATTTTTTTTTTTTTTGTGGTGCCGGGGATCAAACTCAGGGCCTTGAGCTTGCTAGGCAAGCACTCTAACCACTGAGCTAAATCCCCAGCCCCTAAAATAAAATTTTGAAAAAAGAGTGCTGTGTTTGTGAGAGAGGAATAAGGTCACATTTCATCTATGAAGCCTGACCTAAGTCACCTGTTTATCCCATGAAGCAAACTAGAATAAAATTGGAGTAGCAAGCTTGACTTTGCACAGGAAGACGACCAATGGAAATATCTATCATGTGACCCAGACAAGCTCTGTTTTCCAAAAAACCATGAACCTGGGAGCTAGTGCCAGCTACCTGTGAGGAATACAGCTACAGCCCAAACGAGGGAGAGACCCCGGATATCTGCACTGCCACGCACACCCACACTTGCTGTCTTTTGGTTCAGGAGTTTTAAACCTATTTTCTGGTATAGCCAGTTTTGCTCTGGCAAATCACAGCTAAGGAAGTCAGTGAACTGGAGCTTTTCTGGGAGGAGATAAATCAATATCCTTTACTACCCTAACTGAGATCAGGAGGATTAAAGATGCTTTGCCAGTCCCGAGGGCATCTGTGAATCCTACCTTCTGTATCACCGATGAGCACATCATTAGCACTGGCAAAGCACACACAGCCAGCAGCCCAGGAATGGCCTCAGGATCTCTGCATTCACCTACAAAGGCAGTAACCTGAATCAGAGTTTTAAATTCTAGATACCGTCAAAGGATAGCTCAGAGTTACTACCTGAAAATTCATGGGGCTTATCCAAAAGCCCATTGTCCCTTCTCTCCAAATTAGAAAGTACTCTATGACCTTCAAAATAAACATTAGGTGACCAAAAATTAAATCCCCCTTTCCAGACCAGACACAATGCTAGACTTTACTTGAGTCTTACCAGATCTGAACAGATTGGTCCCTGCTCACGTTAGGTTATTCTGGAAGTAGTCCCATTTCTTTCCCTATACTTGGGATCCAGGATGGATGCCAAAGAAGTCATTCTCGGAAGCCAGCAATGGCATTTAAGTCACACCAAGCAGTGAGCTGACTTCATTTTCTTCAATAAATATTTCACTGAGATTCGGAGAAATAAGAGAAACCTTCTCCATGAGATTTATGTTTGTCTTAATGATTCACAGCATAATTTGTTCCAATTAAATATTTATTTTAATATATTCTTGGGTCTGAAAACTTCTGCCCACTATCAGTGAGTATTTGTACCATCAGTCCCCTCATAAATGTGAAGACTTTGGGAACAGTCTCATTCTTCTCCAAAGTGCCAGTTTTTCCTTCCAACCCTTTTAATGAAGAACTTGTGCCACACTGATACACCGCCTCTGACATGTCCCCCAGAACCTTGACAGTCAGCCTCCACGGCCAGCTGACTCTCAGCCTGCATTTCTCAACCCTATAAACATTCTTAATACTGTTACTTGCGCAAATATCTCCATAGTGCTATTGTTTGCACACTAAATGTCCCCCAAAAGCCCAGGTACCAAAGGCTTGATCCCCAACCTGGCATTATTGGGAAACGGTAGAATACTGGGGCCTGGTGGAAGGTCCTCAGGTTACTGTAGGGGCGCCCCTGTCTCTCTCCTCTTCTTTGCCCACTGGCTCACAACATAGGCAGCTTGCTCTGCCATCAGGAGATCCTGCCAAGGGTATGCTTCTCCCAGAGGCAGAAAGCAACAGGGCCACCCAATCTTGGACTGGAACTTCCAGAACTGTGAGCTAAATAAATTTTTTCTCTTTATAAACAATTGCTGCAGGTATTTCACTGCAGTGATGGAAAGCCTACTAATGCACTGAAACACAAAGCAGAGGAGGGGGTTGAGTTTTCATTATATGTAGTCTGGTGAAAAGGAGAGTGGAGTTGAAATAAAGAGTGCTGAGCTCAAGTTCTGGTGTTACTACTTCACGGACAGACAGTGTCAAGACAGTGGCTCATCTCGTTACTTCCCACTTGTGAAATGAGAGAACACATATTATTTGGAAAAACTAAATGAGATGATGGGCATGCTTTATAAATATAAAGAATTACAATTACTTCCCAGCATTGCTGTGAAAATCAAATGGGAAGATATATTTCCAGTGTTTAGGAAAAACCTGATATATAATAAGACATTGTTAGAAAAATAAGAGAGGGGCCGGGGATTTGGCTCAGTGGTTAGAATGCTTACCGTGCAAGCACAAGGCCCTGAGTTCAATCCCCAGTACCAAAAATAAATAAATAAATAAGAGAAATGAAATTTATTTTTATTAAAGCTCAGTAACTTTTATTTAGGCCTTATTGCCTGATTCAATTGCATGTTGCCTAAGTAAACACTTCCCATCACTCCCATAGACAGATGTGCAGAAGTCCTAGTAACACCAAAGCCTCTGTCAGGGGCAGAGGGTTCCTGTGGAGGTGTTGTACGTGTATTACACTTGTAAACTGTTCCCATTTCCCTGTCTCCCAGAGATGGTGTAACCCTCAAACAGTTGTTAAAGTTTTCTTAGATCCCAAGAAAAGCATTTCCTGTTTACTTCGCAGGGAATGTAGTCTAATCCACCCCCATCCCCTCAGCCCCAAGAACAGCCCCCTCAAGTGGCACCCAGAGACTTCTGCTATCTGTGATCCCTCTGTCCTGCCCAGCACTCAGCCTCCCTGACATCTGGCCTGGTGCACAGATGAGAGTGCCTCCTGCTTCCCTGTGGAATGCTGCTGGGACCTGGAAAACTCTGCAGTTACCTCCTCTCCTGCTCCCAGGCCACCCTCAGGGAGGCATCCTGGACAACCCCTGAGAGAAGGCAGGATGGGTTTGGGAAGAGAGATTCAGTGACTTTCCAAGGCTGCTTGAAATTCAAAGACCTTCATCTTTCGCATTAATTAAATGCCATTTCTAAAATTTTTAAATCCACGGCACTGTAAGATTTACTATGCTAAAGCAAAAAGGGCATCTGAAAAGTAATTATAAAGGCTTATAAATTAATAATAGCTTTTACCTTGTACTATTAGAACTAATTCCATTATCCAAAATCCTAAAACCTAATATTCAGTAACATGGTAAAGGACTCAACCCACAGTTCCTGAAAGAATGGTTCCAAGAGCCCTCTTGGCCACCACACCACGCTAAATACTCTCTCCTCCAGGAAGCCATCCCAGAACACTTCCCGCCAAGTGTGAGTCATTCCATTCACTCTAGACACTACCCACCCCACTCCCTCCCACTGCTCCACACATTCCCCAATGTTCCTCTACTTCTTCCAGAAGAATCTTAAATTAGCACAAAGGTGCACTACTTGAGCACTCATAAAAGGACTGGATATGTGAGATCAACTGAGCATGAATGAAAATGAACTGTTCAAAGAGCTAAGGCCATACCAGGGCCAAAATGGTTCTGGGCAGAAAGTCCTTTCTAAGCACCTTTCAAATCACACTAATTCTGCCCTCCACAGAGATGACTCAACAAATGTTTGAGTTATTAAAATATCAAGTAATTTTCAGTTTCTTCCCTACCACTCCCCGGTTTGCTCAAGGAAAAAACACCATTGTTTTTCTTCTTCATAACAGAAGTTTCTAATATAAGTCCCCCCAGCTCACGTAAGCAGATCAACAGAGTACACTTGTCTGCACACCAGCCAGTCCCTGCTCCAATCCCTTTGAGCTGTTGTACATCAGAATGAAGTCTGAAATCTGATCTTCCATCTGCCACTTGATCTTCCATCTGTCACTTTTCCAGTTTAGCAGGGGGCTGAGGGCTGGAAGACAGAGCAAGAAAGGCCTCCAGGGGTCTACTTGGTGATGAGCAGATGTTAATTTGTACTCCAAATGGGATGGAGGTAACTCTGCTTCAAAACAAGAAGAGGCCTAGAGTCACAGCCAAATAAACTTCAGTAGCCAAGAGAAGACCCCAAGATGTAACCGAACAGTCCAACATCTCATTGTGTGTCCAGGGAGCTAGGAGATAGGTATTCTTGTCATAGTTTCCAAATGGAGTAGAAATGACATGAGATTAAGAATAAGAAAAGTTAGGTTATAATCCTAATCCATTATAAACTGCATGACTTGGGCAAGTCACTAAACTTCTTTGAGCCTCAGCTTCCTGATCTGTAAAATAGGATCCTTACTATGCGAGGGTTGACATAAGCACCTAGGATAGTACCTAGTACTAGTACCTAGTACACAGGAGGCTCAAATGTCTTAAATTACAATATAACCATTTTCCACAGGCCTTAATCTCCACATTCTTTTTTCTGCAGCAGATGTAAATTTTTATCTTCTGTCTGTACTAGCTTTGCTGGTTCTTACATGACTAATAAAATGCTACTAAGAGACTATCAGCTGCAACAGAAGATGTACTTACTAACCATGAGAAAAAGAAAAGACGTCTGTCTGCCTAAGGGAGGAGAGCTGGGCACAGCATTGGTTTCATGAATACAGAGTTTGGACCACTAAGCTAACAATACCACTAGGATATTCTAAAACATCACCATTGTAAAATCAGTCTGCACCGTACCCTTCCCTTGGATACAGAAGAGAAATTTTAAGTCAATGAACTTGCTTATTCACAGACCATGTCCTGGGTCTGTTCCTGGAAACAAATTTAAATTTATGAAGCTTCTGGTATTTAGGATAAAATGGAAGAAAATCTAATTCAAGAAAATACCTACATTCCCAAGACAACTGACTGTTCATTTGTTAGCTGCTGCCCCTCGCTAACACCCAAACGAGCTGCCCTTGTGCAGCCTCCCTGCAGGAATCTGCCTGTTCAGAAGTACCAGGATAGAGCTGGAAAAGCAGGGGAAGCAAATAGCATTCATTCAAGGGACACGCCCTCCACCGTCAAGGTCAATACCCAGGATGGGCAGTGGGGCTTGGACAGTGGCGGAAAGACTCCACCCGCCCAGTACTCTGAACAGAAGCTCTCTTCCAACTGAAGGCATAGAGCTGCTAATCTGACACACACCCACAACAGAGATGTGGGTAAAAATAAAATTACCACTGCTCTCGTGAGAAGGCCAGAAACAGAACACATTAAAACAATACTGGCCCGAAGCCCTGCTAACTCCCATGCTGCTAAATTACCTCAGCCAGGGACAGGAAAGGATTGATCAAGTCACTTTCTTTGCTTGAAATCTCCCATGGCAGCCTGCTGACTGTTAAATAAAATGCTAAGTCTCTACCCTGGGTTGTGATGCTCACCCAGACAATGTTTTGCACTTTTGCTCCATTATTCCAAACACTCTTCACAAAGGTTCACAACACATACAGACATATATCTTCCACACAAGGACCTTCTCCTAAATTTTCCCTTTCCTTGCCACCCTACTCCCTTGCCACAAACCCAGCTTCTACTATCCTTTATGGCAGTGATGGCGAACCTACGGCATGCATGTTATTGTGTTTTTCTTAAGACAAAAAATGTTAATGTGTGAGTCATTTTTTTCTAAACTAAAACCTCAGTACTCAGGTTTAATTGCAGGGCTGGCACTCTACAACAAATAAGTAGGTTTTGGATTGCAGTTTGGTGCTCAATTGCTAAAAGGTTCACCATCACTGCTTTAAGGCTTTTCAAGGCCAAGGCCACAGTGAGAACTCTCTTCATCTTCTCTGCTTGCACAGCACTTTCCAACTGAACGTCCTTTCCCTTCACTGTAATTCCTACGGACACAGACTCCACCTGTGCTGTCCATGTTCACAATAGGGCCTGTATAGGTATTTAGTAAGCACTGATTAAATAAGGAGTACCACCTCCTGGCAAAAAAAGCTTTTCCGTAACTTGAGTTTTCTAGTCCTTACCAGACAAGAAGTACCTGTAACAGAGGCAGGAGGCAATTCAAGTTTCACTGGCTTTGGCCTGACTTTTTTTCCTCACCTGGTACCTTGGCCCCTGGAAAGTCTGGCCCCATTATGTCCAGGATCCCCAGTCATATCTCTCCTGTGCTGTCCAAAGCATCCTCTCTGAGAACATCAGCACCTGCCCAAGCTCTAGGCCTCTCAAATCTCCAGCACTCCAGTGCCGAACAGCCTGCACTGCTGGAATCTTCACTGCACCAGGATCAAAGCCTCACAGAAGCCAAGTCCAACTTCCTCACTGTGTGTTCACAAGATTAGCATCATCTGTCCCATGAGGCACACTGATCCTCATTAAACCAGCTCCTTCAATTGTGTGCAGTGCTCTTCTTCTCAGATGCAAGCCTAGGCTATTGGCTAAAGAGAAACATCTGGCAAAGGGCTTTGGTCTATCTAAAACCCATTCAAATTCATCACACAAACACACACCACTGGGTGCTTGCTCTCAGATGAAATGACCAAGACATGTCCAAACACCAGCAGCAGCTACTTTGCCAACTGAAGTTACATTTTACCTCTGACATAACTGCTCTTCTGCTTCAGGCATGAGCTGTCCTCTCTCAGTTAAAGTGGTAAAGAGCTGACTACAACTCCTATTGCTGCTCAAAGAGACAAATCCTTTTCTCTTATCATCCTCCTCTTAGTATTTCTGCCCAGAGCCTACTGTCTACCCTCCCTCACCTCCCAGGACCCCAATGCCTCCATCTCTTCCTCCCAGGGTTGAGACAGACATTCACCATTGCCCTTGGACCCTCCTCTCCCAAAGTGGTCAATGAGAATGGATTTTGGTAGATACTCCTCAGGGCCTCAAGATTTATCAGTGCTGAAGCCTTTAATGCCTGTCAATTAATGTGTCCACTATTTTGGGCTAGTCATTCCAACCCTTAATCTACTTAGTGGAGAAGACGGGAAATACCTTGAGCTTCACTGGCTGAGCCAGCAGGGGAACCGCCCCCCCCACCAAGGATGCCAAGCACGGCTGCCTGGCAAGAAGCCTCAAGGTGAGGAGGCAGGGCTTTAAAAGGGGCACAGTCGAGCACACAGGGCACCTGAGAATGAAGTCTGTCCCCAGGGCCTAGGCCTCAACTTCAAGCTGGTTTCCGATTCTCTTCAACTGTGAGTTGGTTTTTTATTCTGCTTTCCCAAACTAGCTCCACTGTTTTCTCTCAATGCACAGTTCTGACATGCACATTCTGTCTCCCTGCCCACCAGAACCTGCCTGCCCAGGGCCCAGGGCCCCTCTTAACCATGCCACTACACTTCTCTTATCCAAAAATTGGATTTTAGGCAGTACAGGTTAAGAACTAATAGCTAATATTTATTGAACATTTAACAGGCATAACACTGACTCTTTACACTAACACTAGGAGGTAAATATGATATTTTCAGCATGAAGAAATTGAGGCCTAACGAAGTCGGGTGACACAACATCACACAATAGTATATGATAGGGTTGTAAGCTAATGCAGGCCATTTTGAGTCCAAGCCACCTCATACCTGACTACGGAGCATACTGCCTAAAAAGCAAGTTAATATACAAAGTAAGAATAGCCACTGGCCTCAATACATCCAATTTTTATTAAGTTTTAGCCCTTAGTTTCATTTTCAAAGGCTCTGCGTCAGGTAAAATAATAGTTTAACAGATGGGGGTTGAAGGCTACAATGGCATGGACCTGAAAAAAGATAACAGAATCTACATGTAGGGGCACTTGCAACTTACTTTTTGCCCTTCTTGTCCCTACCTCCCTAAAACACAGCTGCACTCAGCTGTCCATGACTAAAAATATTGCCCCTTACATACTTCTAACTGGCACTGTGCATCTTCTTTGGGAATTTTTTTCTGAGGGACTTCCAAGAGCTACCAATCTGTGATAAGTGATAGACTGAAAAAGAGAAACTTCTAAAATGAGGCCAAGCCATAGATATACGACATGGAAAAGAGAAAAGACAGACCCTAAGCCTGTGGAAGGCTAGTGCTCAGGAACTTGAACGCCTCTCTTCCTCTGAGACTTCTTGTCTCAGTGGAGGATGTGGGCTTCACCTGGTTTCTAAAAGGCAAGAGAGCAAGCCAGCACTCAGGAAAGACGGTCTTTGGTACCCTCAGACCTCATTTTCTATGCCCCCCCTGCTCCTATTACCAAGGATAGGTACACGTTACAGCAAGGATAGCCTCCCAGCCCTTCTGGGGAAGTGATCCATGTTCATCCAAAGAGAATTCTTCAACCTTGTTATCATCCTCCTGAAAGCTACAGTCCACCTCTCCTAAGAACACTTGGAAGGAACCAGTTCA
Organism: Hystrix cristata; assembly: GCA_004026905.1. NCBI lineage: Eukaryota > Metazoa > Chordata > Mammalia > Rodentia > Hystricidae > Hystrix > Hystrix cristata. Next base: position 103,125 of record PVJO010004939.1, read on the forward strand.
CTCAGTGGAGTCATATGACTCCATCAGATACATTAGTTATTGGGTACTGTGCACTTAGGCAAATAGTAATTTGTAATGTAATTAGACTCTGTGAATAAATTTCCAGCAAAGCTATTCTTTCTATTGTATTTTATTTTTAACATTTTTATTAAATAAATTTATTACATTTACATTACAGGCTACTCCCAATTTTTAGTGTTTAAATTACAATATGTACTTCCCAGGAACATGCCTCCCATTATTTCTGAGTCCTTTGTTAAGTCTGGCTCTACATTTTCTCGCATCATGCAGAGTATGTGCATCTCCAAGTAAGAACCATGACTACACTTCCTAGTTCTTAGCCCTAGCTAAACAGAGTGTGACAGACATAATTGGTTCCTACCCAGTAGCTATTTACCCCCTTCCTCTTGCTTACAGAACCTATATTTTGTTCAGAAATCAAGCATCTATGCACTTTAGGAAAAGCAAAGACAACTTCCAGCTCCACATATTAAATGCTTATTATATATACCAGTCTTGGAAATTACATCCCCTTCTAGTGACTTGTTTAGGAATTTCTGGGGATATTATGGCCTTTGGCTCATGAAGAAAAATCTCCTGAAGGACATCTGAGAAAGATTTTCTTGCTCTTAAAGAGAACTATGTTAAATGTGTACATGAAGAAATAGGCTGGGGCTGGGGATTTAGCTCAGTGATTAGAGTGCTTGCCTTGCAAGCACAAGGCCCTGAATTCAATCCCCGGCACCACAAAAAAAAAAAAAAAAAAA
>PVJO010004940.1:0-103843 GCA_004026905.1 Hystrix cristata
GGTCTAACAACTGAGTTCTAGAGCATTTCTGCATTACATAGGAAGTAACCCACAAAGTATTTTGAAAAGGAGTGCCCAGTGAAGTAGCAAATAACCAAGAAAAACGAGAGTCCTGGGAAAGAGGGAAGAAAGCATTTTAAGAAAGGAGTAATTACTTGTATTCAGTGTGGCCGATGGGCCAAATACCAATGGAAAAGTCATTGGTTACCAGGAGAAGGCTGTTTGGGTTCAGTAGTGTAGGACTGATTGGAGTGAGATCTGGAGAGCAAGGTTTGGAGACAGGTTAGATCATGCCTTGGAGGGATTTTTCTTTAAAGCGAAATAGGTAAATGGGGCAGCTTCTGGGGGAAATGGGAGGATTTTTTATTGAAGCTATTTTAACATGTTTAGATGTTGATAGATATGATACAGTAGAGAGAAAAAATGTTGAAACAGGAGTGAAAGTGATTAATTGCTAGAGGGATATCCTTTAATAGGTTAGAGAATTTCAGATAAATGCAGAGATTAACCTTAGGAAAGGGATGGACTGTTCATCTTTCAAACAGCAAAGCTGGCAGAGAATAAGGGAACAAATAGGGGTAGATTGGAATAGCTTAGGAAGATTCTTGAGGAAACTGATAGCACATTCAAATGGGGTAATTTGAGATGTTAATGAAGTACTTACTTACAAAGAAGGGAACAAGATGCAGAAACTAACAAGAGCTGGAGAAACAACTCATGTGAGCAGAGGTAGGGACCTCTGACCACTGCAGGCTTAAGTAGTCAAGTAGAAGGGCTGTTATTGGAACCCAGCATGGGCTTCACTGTAATTATAACTGTAGGAGAGGACCATGTGACAGGAGATGAGGACTTTAGTAGAGGAAATGCAGCAACTGCCAACCCACAGCTCAGAACAGAGGGGAATAAAGCCCTGCATCTCATTCTTGTGTCCTGGGTCCTCTTTGAGGACCCTCAATTTTCTGATCTTCCCGCTAGCTAGACTGACCAGCATGTATTCAGAGTGCCAAAGCTGGTAGAGTCTACAGAGGACAGCCTTCTAGGGCACAGTGCAGGGTGGCAAGCGACAGAGGGTGGACCAAAGGGGAAAATGAAGAATGTCCAGCATTGTGTTGTAGAAATGTAGGGGAGTTACCATCTTAATCACTTCTGTTTTCTCTGCACCATTTCAGCTGAGAGTAAGGATTATGGGAGAGGCGCTCAAATTTTGAGGAGAGACAAAATGTAAAATAACAATTGTGGAAATCAAGAAAGAAAAAAGACTAGGGAAGGAGTGAATCATCACTGAGATTCAATTGAGGGCTTTCTTAGGTTAGTGATGATGAATGAAAAGTAAGATAAACAACCACATTTTGAAGCCTTCTGCAGCCATAGTCAGCTGTACAGAAGAGGACAAGATTGCTCAAGAATTCAATTTAACCATGGTTGGGTTTTGCCAGCTGAATATAACACAGGCAAAGGCACAGGGAGTTGAAGGCAAATGGAAAGGAAGAGGCTGTAATGACAGACCACGAAATATGAGTTAATACTGTATATAGGGAAGTCTGGACGTACAGGAAGGAGTGAATAGGCTGTAGGACCAACCAAGGTAAAGCGGGATGGGGATATTATTAGAGTTATTATTAGAAGGAGTGAGTGAAAAATGAGCGGTAATACAGAATAAGAACATGGAAGGGGGATGGACTTATTGGTGACAGTAAGGACTATGGAGTATATAACCGAGGGAATATGTTGAGGTTAAGGAGAAGATGGCTGGAGGTGAAGAGGTTAGGAAAGCAAAAAGCCAGTGATTTGAAGGGATCAACCCCTGGATAAGGAAATCACCATAAATTATGACAATAGTACAAACAGAGTAACAGTGATGCAGGAGTTGGGATTTTCAAGGAAGAAGGGGAGTGCTGTGGCAGTCTGTAGTTGACAGCCACCAGGAGGCATGATGGGGACACTTTGATATATGAACTTGAAAATTGGAGGAGCTGGTTGGTAGGAGGAAAGGATAAAATATGCTCCAAGTAAAGCTTCTGTTCAACCTTAAGTCTCTGTAGTATGAGGAATGTGGGGAAGAAAACTCACCACCTGGCAGAACTTCAGGGAAAACAGCATTTTAGGGTTTCAGTGAGCTAGGACTCATTGAAAACAAAAGGATGAAGGAAGAAAAAGATACTTGCTGTATGCTAGGAACCATTCTACCAGTTTTAATACATTAGTTCATTTAATCCTCCAAACAGGCTCTCTGGGGAGATATAATTTTTACCCCTACTTTGTAGATGCAGAATCTGGAAAGGTTAAATAAAGTACCTTGCCTGTGATCACGTGAGTAGTGAGTGACAGAGCGGGGCCTTGAACTCAGGAAGTCCTCTGGAGGTCTCTCTGTGTAAGCCCACCATGCTTATTGCCCAGCAGCATTTGGAGAAGGGGATTTTGCTGATGCTGCCCCATAAGCTTCAGAGAGTACATGAAAGGATTTGGGTCTGATTAGGGACTAGAGAGTTGAATGTGATGAGGGATAAACTGGGATTTGGACCTTCCTTATGGCCAGTTAGTGTCTATGGCCGTCACGTGGATAGTAGTGGTGAGCCTGTGAGTGCTGGGGTGATGGTGCTGAGGGTAAGGAAGAGTCCGTACACAAGCGCGTGTCTCCTTCATCGCTTATGGTGATGGAGGGTGGAAACTGAAAAGAGGCAGTATTGTGTGGGGCATGAGGAGATCTGGGCCTCCTCTTCACTCAACCCACTGCTATTACTTTGTTTTATGCTTATAAAAATATACTGAGGACAGATAGGAAATTTCTGAAAATGAACAATATTACAGTCATTGCCCTTTTACATCTTGTGAGTTACTTTGAAATATGAACCTTTTCATGAATTTATCAAAGAGATTGTGTCACTTTTACACAATGGCAACCCTTACAAATATTATATTGTTATGCTTTTTATTTGGTAAAACACTTTAACACACACTATTTCACTTACCTACTTGACTAAATACAAGTGTTCAGCCCCATTTATGGAATGATTTTGGCACAATACACATTTAGGGGATCTACAAAATGAAATATTGAATAATTTGTGTAAGGATAGTGAAATTGTAGCATATCTAGATATACTAAAACTTTTCAATAAATCTTTTTCTGAGTTTCTTAAAATCTTTTTATATTCTTCAGAAGGTAGAACAGAGAAAAATTAACATGGAACTTTTGCCAGTAGCTTTTCAATTAGCATTTATTACTCTAATCTACTGAATTTTAAGTGGAATGGCTTAGACGATCAGCTTTTGGAAAGTGTGTAGTAATCATATGAGAAATCACTTGAAGTGTCCGATCTGGTCCAACTGCATCTTCACCATTACTGATGAATCAGCAAGAAGACTGTTTACACACCAGAGTTATTTATTAAATTTTGAGCTGTTTGTGCAATGGTATTTGCTGTTAACAGAAGCCATCAGGAAATTGGAGACAATTTTTAGAGTGATTTTTCTTCTGTTATTAAAGAGAACAAAGGTACAAAAAGAAAAAAATTAGGGAGAGAGGTAGTGGTTTTTCTTATGGAAAAACTCAGGATGCTTTCTTCTAAGTAGAAGAAATTCTACCGCTGTGAGACTTCATATCCCTCTCTGCACTTTTTTTTTCCTGATGATTTGATTGGTAAGATTGAAAAAAAAAAATTGACAGGGTACGCTTTTCCCAGTTCTGCCCTTCTTGATTACCGGGTCCAGCACCACATGTTCAGGGCGTATAAATATAATTAGTTATGGATGTACACAGCAGATCTGTTTGGTTTTAATGTTATGTCCTATAATTAAGGCTCATACATTAAAAGATGATCATTTGATCCCATCAGTTACTTTGTTGCTTTATTCCTCAAAGTGTTCAAAAGCTGGGACATAATGCTGTTGTGTATTGTGATCAAGTTATAGGACACCTAGAAGCTCTCTAACCTTTTATACTGTGTTGGACATTTCTCTGTGTTTGCAGAGCTCCTTGTACTTTCATCTTCATGGCTCCTAATGTGCTTTGCTATTGGTTTAATGCCTTCTTCTTTGCCAGAATATAAACCCATGACAGTGATTAAGTCTGTCTTCTTTATCATGGTATTGCTAGGACCTAAATGACAAAGACAGGTCTGACAAAGAGGAGATGCCCATTTGTTGAGTGAGTGAGTAGCTGAATCAATGAGATACTGCTTGGGAAAAGATTGTTCCTAATTTATGTAGTGAATGATAAAAATTAGAATGAATTTGAAACTCTTCATTCAGAAAATGAAAATAACAGACAGAGAGTAGACATTCTCCTTACGTACTTCGGTTATGAGTAACTTTAATTACATTTAGTAGAAATGTATATCATTTTACTGAGTCCTGGTTGAGTTGATTTAGGAAGCTGTGGTTAGCCTGGAAAACTTCATTTTTTTAGAAAATAAGGATCGGTGTTTCACTGAACTTAAGCCCTCATCATAGTATATTGTCGCTCAGCATTCCAAACAATGATCATTTCCATCCACTAGTATTTCCCATATGAAAATATAGAGATGAAGGCTCATAATTTAGAAAATGCTTGATATGACCCTTTGCTTATCCACAATAATATTAAAGCTGATTTTAAGAAGACTCTTAAAGATGGACATATGTAATTGTTTTAGAGTTACATGAAGAAAATTGGGGGATAGTAAAAAAGATGATTGTGGTTATTATTTTGAAATAAAGTAATGGAATCTATTTCTATTTAGAAAACATTGGATTGTACCGTGAAATACAGCTTACAGAATTGTAATTCTAGGTTCATTTCTGTGTAGTCTATAGCAGGAGCAGAAAGAAAACCTGTCTTTTGTACTTAACTCTTTCTTTCAGTAAGTAAAAGATATGCTTTACAGGTCAACTATGGTATAATAATAAATCCTCAAAAATCTGGAGGCATGAGAGTTTGGATGATTGGTTCTTGCTTAGGGTCCCTGATATGGTTGCAGTCAGATGGAGGCTATGGCTGGAGTCACATATGGCACTGGGGCTGGTCAACTGCCCCTCTGTTTCTCTCCTGTGGACTACATCTGTGTGCCAGCTAGAGATTTCTCACTGCACACCCAGAGAGCTATTCCTCTTACACTGAGCATGGCCTTTGTGAGAGAGCATGCCAAGAGATAAGAGCTGGGAGCTGCCAGGCTCTTACGACTAGACTCAGACTTTGGAACAATTTTCTTCTGCCAAATTCTTTTGGTGAAAATAGTCATAGAACTCATCTATTTTTAAGGGGAGCAGGCTTAGATATCATCTTTTGATGGGAAGAATGTCAAAGAATGTATGGCTTTCCTTTGCCCATAAGACGGGCTAATGCCTCCTAAGCTGAAAATTGTTCTCACTAGCCATTATTTGGTTGTAATGAAATAAAAGGAAAGTGTTATCATAAGATTAGTTCTTAGAAATTATGCACGCGTGAAATCAAAATATGCTAAATTTGAAATGCTTGTCTGTATTAAATGTATACTGTTCATTGATTCTTTTAGATCACTTACAACTGTAACTTCAAAAGCTAAGAAAAATTAAACATAGAGTAGGTGAGACCTAATTTTCTATCACTTTATAGTATATGAATCTTAAGGCTATCATGGCTGGTGAAGCTGTTGCAGCTAAGGTTTTTGAAAATTTATTGCACCAATAGGACTTTATATTATGTACAAGCAAATGGCTTTGGTGTCCTAAATGTTTTTACTTTTTTCTTTTTTTGTCTCTAAAGAAGCTTGTCTCATTCCTCTCTCAGTTATAAATATTTAAACAATTAAAGGAGGAATATGCAAGGCCCAAAGCAAAATTAATTTTGACCTTGGGAAACATGTTGAAATAAACTTGTTCTTTTTATTTAATCCTCTCATTTAAAACCCAACAAGCCAATATTTGGTACAGTGTATGTTTTCCTCTACAGGCATAACCTAGTTTCCATCACTTACAAAATCTGTTCTGGGTGACATGAGTGATGCCAGTGCTGATTCCATTATGTATATCTTGATAAAACAAAAATACTTTAATAATAGTCAATATTCATTGACTACAAACTATATGCTAGGTACTGTGTCTATCTTGGTAATATCTCAGTGTGTCCTCCCAGCAGTTCTGTGAAGTAAGAACTAATATCGAGAGGTTATATCACTTACCTCAGTTAATGCAATTAGTAATTGGTGCTCTGGGAATTTGTACTGAAGTGTATCTGATTGTGAGAGCTTGATCACTTTCTCATATACCCTCCAAACACACATTCAGTGACTCAAGGTCAATGATCCGCATTTTTGGCTGTGACTCTTACAGATTGGGGCTAAACTATGGTGGGGCAACCATCAGACTTACTTTCTAGTTGTAAAAGGAAGAATTAGAAAGAAACAAAAATTGAAAAATGGTGATTTACTGATTCTAGAGTAATAGCATTTAATTTAAAAGATATTTAAACCTAGCTGGGGATTTAGCTCAGTGGTTAGAGTGCTTTCCTTGCAAGCACAAGGCCCTGAGTTCAATCCCTGGCACCAAAAAAAAAAAAAAACCACAGATATTTAAACCTGTACATATGATTTTTTATTGTATGTTACTGCTCTGTAAACTAAAATGCAACTTAGCAATTTATCATATTTTCCTTGATAATGTAATATTTAAATAATTCAAATTCATACATAGTATATCACTAATAAAATATTTCCCAACACAAAATCCTGGGAATTTTGTTTTATATCTGCTTCAGTAATAAGGCATGGCTGATTTATGTTTCTGTTTCACTGAAAAGCTCTTGAGTCTGACTTTTTTTGTTTTTTCATATGCTTCCTAAGATCGTACTTGGACATCTTTTCACTCTAGTTGTGTTATTGTTCTAAGCTAGTGAAATGTGGAGAATTATTGCATTCAAGGGTCTGCCAGGGACTCAAAAGGAGTTTTTCTATCTTTAGATCCCAAAATTTGTATGGTCGGATTAGATTATTCTTCTTGACATTAGCCTTTGTGATGTGGGGCAGGGTCACAGATTCTTCTCTGAAATCTACACCAATATCTCATGCCTTTACTTTCCTTCTGTATTAGTCACTTTCCCATCACTGGGACAGAATACCCAACACCCACAACTTAAAGGAGGAGGGGTTTATTTTGTCTTACATTTTTGGTCGGTTCAGTCCGTGGGAGGTTGGTGCCAAGGGAGAAATGGCAGGGCAGAATGCCATGGCAGAGGAAAGCTGTTCATACATGTGGCCAGGAAGCAAAGAGATAAGGGAAGACCCGGGGACAAGAATACACCTTTCTAGGTCATGCCTCTAGTGACCACCTCCAACCATGTCCTAACAACTCCTAACAGCATATTCAGCTATTGAAATCATCATAAGTCCATTGATGAGTATAATGCCCCCATGATCAAATTACTTACTTTAGAATTTCATGGGGGCATTTTGGATCTAAACTGTAACACACTCTGTCCCTTACTGCCTTCCCTTCAATCTTCAAGCATATTATAGCAGGCACTGTGATGCTCTGCTCTGTATTTTCTCATTCCTTTACCTCCCTGAGCTGCATCTGTAGACAATTCCTGGCACTCCTCCAGTTCCTTACCTAACATGTTAGAATTTGCCTATCTTTCCTGGCTTTAGGGATTTTTATGGTATCCTGAAAGAGCTTATCCGGCTGTGCAGGTACAACCCAGAAAGACATGATACTGAAATTTCTGTGGGCAGCTTTTAGCAGTAGATGATGAAGTTTACTGGACAAATGTTTCAGATTCCCTTTCTCCCAGAAGAAGAATGCTGAGCTATACTTCACACTTTTCTTCAGAGAATTCCCAAGGAGACTTACCTTCAGTTGTCCACAGTGGTAATCAGCTCACTAACACATAGTTTATTTACTTTTCTTCCTTCTTGTCTGACTTCCCAGTTGTACTTTCTCGAAACATCTCTTAAATAAACTAGTGCCCCAAAGTCATTCTTTCAGGTACAATAACATTCTCTTCAATGTGTGGGATGATTTCTCTTGGCCTGTGTTCTTTGATATCTTGTTCTGATGACTGGACTAGGGCCTTTGAATTTAAAAAGCCAAGTATCTTCCATTTTTCTCTTCTGTTCCTTCTTGACAACTCAAATGGGACTAAACAGTCAAGGACTATGTGTTAAAGATAGTGAGAAAAAGCAAGACCAAACATCTTTTTACCAAATGTATCTGTCAACCAGGGGCAGCCTTCCGGGATAAAGAAAAGCTATTCTTGGTTAAGGGTGTCTGTGTAGTCACACTCCACCTGGAACTGCTACTTCTGGCGTAGCAACCAAATACCCTCAGGGTTTTTAGCCATCTGTCATCCTTTCCCAGGAGGAACTATTCTCTAGTTTATCTGCCTATGCAAATAGGCCAACAGCAGGTCTCCCTGAAGTATACAGACACTGTGTCCCTGGACAGCTGCTGCTGAATGCAGATGTGCACACTCAAGCAGCCAACAAGCTGCTGTAAGCAGGTGCCAGACATAACCATTCAGGGAAGATTGATTCTATTATGGGGTTGGTTTATGACTGAAGAATGTGCTTCACTGACCTGCTTTTGATTAAGTGTAAAAGAAGTGCTAAGAATGTTTTCTTGTTGAATGGATAAAGTTTTCTGATGAACAATGAACAACATACATCAGATTCAGCACTTTCTGTGAACAGTCCACATCTTAGAGGTATTAACATGTACCAAGGTCATTCTCAGCTACTTCAAATAACTGTCTCAAGGGAAGGGGCAATATAAATTGCAATAAAAGAGAGGCAATATAGCCCAGAGATATAGGTCATTCTTTTAAGAAATGTTTATTTTTATCATGTAGAACATGTGACTAAAGAAGCTTTTGAGAGATGTTTTTGTTTGGGTTTTCCTAGAGCCAGACCTGAGTAAGGATTTGAATACATGTAGTCTATTTGAGAAGCACAGGTTGGGACTGGAAATGTGAGATAAGGCAGAGAAGAAATCCAATAAATGGTGTAGTAATGAACAAACTATTACCCTGGGCAACCGGAGTTCAATTCAACTCAAATTCTGAGAGATGATATAGAAAATGTCTTAAAGTTATCTCCTCACCAGCCCCAACTCTGTAAGAGGTGAGGAAGTGGCAGTGTTTACTCTACAGCTCTTATTGGCTGAGGCTTATTTTCTGGGGCATTATGGAGGGCATCGTGAAATGCTACCTAGGTTCCCTTTTAAGGAAAGTACTGTTGCCAGCTCCTGGGGGTACTTTCAGTGAACAACTTTCACCTGTCAGCCCATTCAGTAATTGCCACAATTGCAGAATGCCTTCTATGCCTTCTTATCTTCCCTAATGGCTCACACTGAATGTTGGTCATTGTAGACCATCTTGGGACAACTCCACTTTAGCTCCAGAGCTCCCCTTAAGGTTGAAGCTGTCATTGGGCCTGCATCACAACTTGACTTCTCCCTCTGCCCTGTCCTACTTCTTTCAGTCTCTTCTGTGGGGAGTCAATTCTGAGAGAATTCCTCAGCAAACATCCTGCACACTAAATCCCATCCCAGAGTCTGATTCCTGGAGAATCCAACTATTGCTTCCCTGATTTTTGGCCTTCTACACAGAAAGCATCACAGGTATTTTTCAATAGGAGGCTGTGGGTATATTCCACAACAATGAATGCTGAGGGCAGGGCATGCAATGTCTGCTACAGGAGTATTAGAATGGTAGGCATTTTTATTGGTCACAAGAGGCCAAATGAAGGGTGCAATGGAGACCTGGAAAATGAGGACTGGGACCACTGGGTTTGGTGTCTGATATGATGTTGGCCAATTCAGTGCCCCAGGACATAAGTGGGAGGGTAGGTAAACTAACAGATGGATAGGTGTGTGTAGGAAGGCTGTGATATGAAAGAAAAAAATGAAGATAATCCAGAATGGTGGAAAGAGATACAATAGAACCAGTGGGCACTTTATGTATTAGCTGCTGTTATTACTTACTGTTATTATTAGTTTTCTCCCTTACTCTGTTTTTTTAATTTTTATTTTTTACTAGTACATGTTTGTAGTACATAATGATCACATTCCTCTTGGGGAGTTTGTAGATGTACATAATACATCTCTGTTCTTTTTGTTGTCGTTGTTGTCTTATCCTCTTCCTCTCTTCTCTCTCCACCTCTTGATTCCATTCCATTTGCAAAAGATCTGTTTTCTTACTTTCTCTTATCTTTTATTTTGCTCTTTATTTATATTTTGTACTTATCTTTCTGTTAACCACTTAACAGTTTGCCCTGGGCATCACTCGCACAGCACATTTATTTATGTACTATTTGGAGTGTTGCTCAAGCAGGTGTCATTTCAACCAGTCCATCTTTGTATTAGTATTGAGAACCCTTTGGAAATGACTACTTCCTCAGAGATGTCTTCCAGGTGTAGCTGGTTTTTGAGTCTGTTGTAAGATCTTACTTCTTCAATTTATTGTGGCTGAGAAGTTGCTATTTGGCCAGCCTCTGGTTCTTTGACCCTGGCCTATAGTATTGTTTATGACCCTCTGCTGATCTTAGTCTTGGCATATAAGGAAGAGCTGATTAGAACAATTCTGTCACCTTGACTAAAGTAGTACAATCAGCAACAACAATAGCATCAAACACAGTCTAGAAAATGACAAACTGTGGTAACTATTTATCTGCCACCTTTAACCATATGAACTAGATTTGTGGTTATGTAAGAATATCCAAAATAAACCAGAAACTTGTATACAGTAAATATGCGCTCAATATGGTGATTTTACTCTCAGAGGAGAAAATTCAAAAGGGTTAGGAGGAAAGAATAGAGAAATAGAAGAAAAGAAAGAGATGAGAAGCAAGGTTGGAGGACAGGGAAATTATGCAAACTTTGGGGAATTAGTAAAGAAAACAGGAGGGAAAGAGAGAAGTAAGAAATAAAAACAAGGACGGAACAAAACAATAACAACAAAAAGCTAGAAATTCACTTTCATGTAAAAACAAGAAAAAAACAAGAAAAAGAAGAGAGGAGGGGAAAAATACAAAAAGAAAAAAGAAAAGAAAGAAAAGAAAAGCTACAACAGGGGAAAAGACAAGACGTGTCTTCTTCCAGGTGTGTCTGTGGTATCACTGGTAGGCAGATTAGGCAGGCCCAGGTACTTGTTGATTAATCCCAGCAGTAGATTTATAGCAGGGTAGTGGGTGTTCCCAGCTGGGTTCAATAGCAAGGCTTCACCAATTCCACTGAAGTTCAGCCTGATCACTGGCTGTGGGGTTGGAACCCAATTTGTTCAGCTGGAGACACACTGTGTATCTACCACTGGCTTGGACTCAGTTCCTTGCCAGTTTGAACTTGGCTCCTTGCCCTCCTGCCAATTTGAGTTTGAACTCTGCTCTGCCTTGCCCCACCTTGCCCCAGCACCAAAAGCCGCTGGCAGCTTTTCTGAGTTCTGAGCTCAGCCCCTTTCCAAGATGGCAATCAGCTGATTGCTACCCTCTCCAGGGGACCATCTGAACCCAGATGACTCAGATAACTCACCAGCCACTGCAGTCTGCCACGTCCACCGCTCCACTCCACCTGTGTGTCTTTCTGTGGAGGCCTCTGGAGTCACCAGAAGTCACTGTGCGTCTGCAGGCTCAAGCTGTGTCACCCATGAAGAGAGCTGGGACCACGAGCCAGGATAGTGAGCCAGGGCTCTCACCTTCTGCTCTGGTCTCTCCTTTTGCTTTCCCCGTGGGCTTCAACTCGTGCTACAGATCCCTGCTGGGTCCTGGGAGCACACTTCCCTCCTTCTTCTCTTCCCTAAATTGCTATAGTCCAGCATCTGGACAACAAATCTCAGAGAGGAATTTTCTCTGCTTCTCATCGCTCCACCATCTTCCCGGAAACTCCATCTTTGTATTGAACAAATTTGATACAGTTGTCATTTTTATATTTCCTGTTATATCATCTTATAAAAATTAACAAAAAATGCAATTTTTGTTATCCTGTATTTAAAGACTTGGAGTAAATGATTAACTTAGCAAATCCTGCTAATTCTGGCTTCTAAGCATCCTGAAATCTAGTTCTTTCTGTCCCTATGGCTACCATTCTGATTATGCCTTTTTTAAAATGGTTTTCTCTTGGGCTTCCTTTTGGTCTTGCCCTTCACACATCTTTCTGGAGTGCAGCCAATTGGCTACCTTGTTTGAGTGAGAATTGGAGTATGACAACCCAGTTAGCATATGCAGTCTTCAATGGTTCTCTGTGGTTCTTGGCATAAGGCCCACACTTTTTAACATGGCTCCCAAGACACTATTCAGATTGGAACCTTTTTGTCTTTCCATATTATTGCTTTCCTTTCCAGCCATACTGCAACGATTTGCATTCCATCCTTCTCCAGTGTCATACCTCTACAATGCTGTTCCTCCTTCAAATTATTTTGAGATTCATCTCTCTTTTTCATATTCCTCTGTGCAGCTCACAGTAGGGCCCTGAACCTTATACCTGGAATAGCCATCAAGTTTTCAACTTCAGAAGAGACTTTGAGTTATCTCTGCTGACCCTTTCCTTTTACTAATGAAAACACCAAGACCCAGAAGGGTGAAATGGTGTTTCTAAATAACAGCAGTAGTGACACAACTTTGAATGGGATGCAAATAACAGCAGTAGTGACACAACTTTGAATGAGCCGGACTTCAGGCATGATTCTTTCTACTTTCTCACCACTAGGTTGTCCTTAATGATGTCTTTATCGTCCATCTCCAGTCTTCATTTCATGCTGAGTCCAGTCACCTCTTTATAAACCTCATCTCTCCCTGAGGCCACTCCTCTGTTCAGAAAGCCACTACTGTGTCTCATGTCAAATCTAAAATGTGACTAGATTCCAGGGTGCTCTGTGGTTTGTTCTGTCTCCACTCCCTTATTTCCCAAAAAGTATCGTCATAGGAGTCAGACAAGTCACTTCTACATCCATACTTTATTTTATTGAGTGTAAGATGTCATACTTGCAGCAATTAATGAAGTTTTTTCAATTATCATCTAAGTAGAAAAAAAGTTACCAATTAAATTCAAATACACCATTGATTAAAATATGGACTTCAAGTTCAGAGACACAAAATGTGAAAATAGGTATGTCTTGGAATTAATGTAATATAATCTATTTTTAAAAACTGCTACCTGGCTCAAATTCTACCTACTATATGACGTTCCCCTTGACTAATCTTGGCCATATTTTCTGAATTTCTGAGAACTTACTATCAGTGAATTTCCCATTTCCCAACTTCGCTAATTTCCTGTTTTTCTCTCTATTTCACAAGTAATGGCTGAATGCCTTTTGTGTGCCTGGCCCTGGGTATACAGTGATACAGAGCATCTTGTTTTCACGGCCTTTTTGTAAGGAAGTAAGGCAATGCATAGTAATTCTAAGCCACGAAATGCTATGGAAAAAATAATGCTGTGGATAGAGAGTAAAGGAAAGATGGTAGAGAGAAATCTATTTCAGTGGAATTGCTTCCATTTGACCCTCATCTTGCCTGCACATATCTACCCCTTCATCAAAACCCAGTGTAGTGGGGCTGGGTGTTTAGCTCAGTGGTTAGAGTGCTTGTCTAGCAAGTGCAAGGCCCAGAGTTTGATCCTCAGCACCCAGAACTAGACCAAACAAAAACCCAGTGTTCATCTAGAGCTTCATCTTTCTTTAAATACTTGGCTTACTTTCCACCACATATTTTCCTACTTTGCAGCCTCAAAAACAACTCCCTCCTTTAGCCCAGCGTCTGTGCTCTTTTCCTTTCAGAAAGGCAGCACAGCATGGTGCTGATAGTGTGGACTTAGAGCCAGCCTTCCTGGGTTCAAATCACTTCTTGGCTTGGAGACCTTAGGCAAGTTACCTAAACTCTCTGTGCTTTAGTTTAAAATGAAGACAGTACTCGTACCATCTCCATGATGTTACTGTCGTGATTAAATGAATTAAAATGTAAAATATTTAGAACAATGCTGGACATACAGAAAACATTAGAAGGAACATTAAATCTACTGACTATATATGTTATTATCCATATTTTATCTTCTTTTTTATGGCCTAGTTAGTCATGGTTCGGAGTAAGGGAATTGGGGTCCAAATAGAAGGAGACTTAATCCTCGTTGAATAGCTTTTCCAGCTGCATAAGCTTGGATTCATTACTTAAACATTCTTTACTTAAACATTCATTACTTAAACATTGTCAGTTTCTCTATCACTTAAGTAACAGCAACAGTATCTACAATTTGGAAGTTATTGAAAGGAGTAAATAAAATAAATATAGTAAACACTTGGTATATCACTAACTCTCAGTGGACTCTGCTGTCGTTCTTACTTCAACTCAGGAAAGACCGAGTCTGGCTTATTATCTTTGTGTCCTCATATCGCTCAGTAGAGCACACTGATCATGATTTCAATAATATTTAAACATGTGATAATTGTATGAAAGAGTAAACGAGCGAGCAAACAGCAGTGCCCAGTAGAGACCTTGTCACAGGGACCGTTACCATTTTCACTCTCCTGCTTCTGTTTTGTTTCTGAGCACAAATGATGAAATGTGTGTGCTGCTCTAGAAGAGGAAATCCTGCCCTCCTCCTTCACCTTCTTTTGGATACGGCACATTCTTTAATGTGCTCATTCTGCCTCACCTTACACCGATTCACCAGGTCATGTGGGTATCTCCTACTATCCTGTTCTTGAAATTAATGTGGCTTTTGTTAGGGGCATCAGGAAATCATTTTTTTTCCCAAATATAATGTAATTTGAAATTTCCAGTAGAGAGTATAATTATCAAGGTCCACCAAAATATCTGCTTTTAGCTTTGACTTTCAAACTCAAGCTTCTCTACTGAATGGCCGTGTAAGGCCGAGGCAGCATTGTATTTCCTGATTATAAAACTTGGAAATTCTTACTCTCAGTAAAGTCAGTCTGAAAGCCTGACAATGCATACAACTCATGCAACTTAATTCACAGCAACTTCTAACACTTGATGCACAGACTCCTTCACAGCTCTTTGATGTCGCCCTTGTCATACTACTCTGGGACCCTCCGTTGTACCTGGCATCTTGCTTTCTAGCTTTTATTAGGTATTAATTTATTTCATGGAATTTTCAGGGCTCACCAACTAAAAGTCATCCCCGTATGGTTCTGAGAAACACTTTTCTTCTCAACTCACCCACAATATATCATTTAGAATGAAATACTTCTTTAAACTAGATCTCAGTGACAGACCTGTGTCACAAGTTATTGGATCTTGCAACACTCCTCAGAAATCTGTGTAATATAAAACTGGAGCTAAAATAAAAATGGGTCAGTTTTGACAATAAGTAAAATTCAAATGTGTATATACTGTTTCTTATGTGACTGTTATTTTCTCCCTCTCCTCATTCTCTTTGATAACACTGAAAATGAGGAAAAGGAAACATTATACTAAACGCTTTATTGCTCTTTTCTATCGTGTCCATCCCCTTCTTCCCTGCTATGATGTAACCAATTCCAGGTCTTCTTCACTGTCTCCTAAATGCCCTGAGACTGGTCTGGTTCTCCCTACTCTCATAGGCTCCATCTCAGCTCGGATTACCATCCTCTCCCCTGCACTGTCATAATAGGAGTCTTGCTAGTGTTTTTAACTTTAGCTGGCTCAATTTTCAGAAATATTAGATTGATTGTTTTCAAAGCCCCGACTCATCTCTTCCTGTATACATACATTTCCTGTGTGACTTTGCAGTTCTTATCACTGAAGATGAGAGTCAAGTTATCTTTCCTCTTTCTACAGTGGGCTGGCTTTATGACTTGTTTCGGACTATACAGTGTGGCAGACATGAAGGATTGCTACCTTCTGGCCTAGACCTTAAGAGGCCCTGCTGTTCACCTTGCTCTCTGGTACCTCTGCCATCACCATGACAGCAAGGCCAGGCCGGCCTGCTGGAGGGTGGGAGGCTGGTGAGGCAGAGCCCACTAAAGAGTCTCGGCTCCTCAGCAGCCACCCCTTCCCTAGGCAGGTGAGTTGGCTGGTCTGTCACCAGAGCTATAGGCCAAAGCTCTGGTGACTCTGGACGTGTGGGCAGTAACATTTATTATGTGTGTCATAGAGGTTTGGGGGTTATTGTTATGAAGCATTATTGTAGTAGTGCAGAAAATGATACCAATTCTGATGTCGAATCTGATCATCTTGCTCTAAAAACATGACAGACAATGCTAATTCTTTACCAAATAGCCCCTCTACCCCGATGTTATAAAATAACCTGATTTTGTTAGGGGCAAATTTAGTTAGTGTCAGGCTCTCTTACTACTAATATTGGCTACGTGACATGGTTCTGGCCAATGATATATAGGCAGAAATCATTGGAGAGGAACTTCCTTCTAAACTAAAAAGACAAAATTTCATTAGAAATAGTCAAGAAAGAAGAAAATTAATAGATTGGACTTCAAAAACTTTTGTGCTTCACAGGACATCATTCAAAAATTGGAAAGACAAGTCACAGGGTTGTCAAATGATTAAAAATATTTTTGAATTGCATATTTGATAAAGGCATTATATGCAGAATGATAAAAGAAATTTTATAACTCAAAAAGAAGATAAATAACTCTATTAAAAATAGGCAGAAAACCTGAATGGGTTTGTTGTGTCATCACCAAAGAAGATACATAAAGAAACAAGAAGCATGTTCCATGTCATTAGGAAAATACAAATTAAAACCACAAGTGGCAGACTAATGTATAGTCATTCGACCAGCCATCATTAGAAAGACAGGCAGTAGCTCAGTGGTAGAGCCCTTGCCTAGCATGTGTGGGGCCCTAAGTCTGATCCCTAGGGCCAGTCATGATCATCACCTTCACCACCATCATCACCATCACCACCATCATCACCACCACAACCACCACCACCATCACCATCATCACCACCATCATTACCACCATCTCACCCTCATCATCATCACCACCATCGTTATCATCATCACCACCATCATCACCATCACCACCATCATCACCACCACCATCATTGCCATCATCATCATCATCATCACCATCATCATCTCCAGTATCACCATCACCACCATCACCACCATCATCATCAACACCATCATAACCATCATCATCAAGACTGGCAATAATAAACAATAAGAAATGTTGAAAAAGATGCATACATATTGCAACTCTCATACATCATGAGTAGAATGTAAAAGGGTGCATCAACTTTGGTAATGACTTGTTAGTCTCTTAAAAATGATCATAAATTGACTGTGTGACACAGCAGTTTCACTCCTAGGAACCTACATACAAGAAATAAAACCTAAGTCCATACACAAAGACTTGTATTTGAATGTTTGTATTTAAAATGAATAGAGCATTACTCATAATGCCCCAATACAAAAAAATTCCAAATTGTCCAATAACTGGTGAGTGGATAAACAAAATGTGATATTTTCATAGTCTGGGGGATGCTCTTCACCAATAAGAAAGAATGGTGGGTGATATATGCAGAACATGGACAAAGCTCTAAAACATAATGTGACAAGAAATAAATCAGTTACAGAAAAGATGACATGTTATATACAGTAATTTCTTTTTTATGAAATCTCTCAAAAAGGCAAATCTATAGAGACAGAAAGTAGCTGTTTTTTGCCTGGGGTTAGAGATGGGAATTGAGAACGAAGGTAATTGGGCATAAGACATCTTTTTGGAGTGATGAAAATAGTCTAAAATTAGATTTTGGTGACAGATGTATGATTCTGTAAATTTACTAAAATCACTGAATTGTATGCCTGAAAGTGTGCACTTAATTGTATATGTTATACCTCAGTAAAGTTGTCAAAAATATTAAGAAAAATGAAAGAATGAAAACATATCTCTAGTTTTTTGTAGAATACAAGATAGTATACCATGACTATAATGACAGTATGTAAAAATAAAATGAAATAAAATGTCTTACAAAGAGAAAAAAACCTCTTTTGTCTTTCCGCTTTCCCCTTCCTACTCTTGCTTGGAACACAGGCTTGGTGGCTGGAGGGCTCACTGACCTTCTAGAAAAACTTTATTGGAGTCTAATTGGCACAATTGTGTATATTTGCAGTATAAAATGGAGTGCATTGCACATGTGGAGAAGTCATTAGCATAACTAAATAGTTTACACAGTCATCCCCTCACATAATTCCTTTTTCTTTTTTGTGGAGAGATTATTTTAAGATGGACTCTCTTAGCAAAGTCCAAGCATATATAATTATTAACCATTCTTCATCCCATATATGAAAGTTTGTACTCTTTGACCCAGCATTCGTTCATTTCCCCTACCCCTGGGCCATGAGAACTATGATTCTAACATTCTTCTGGTGCTTAGAATGGCATTGCCATTTTATGTCTACAGCCTACAATATTGTACACTGTCTATAAGTTGATGTTTTTATTTATTTAGTTTTACTTTCTGTGTGGTATGGAGGTTGAACCCAGGACCTTCATGTTGAACTATATCCTCAGTCTTTTTTTTTTTTTGTACTGAAATAGGGCCTTGCTAAATCACAAAGCACAAAGTCTCCCAGGCTGAGCTCAGATTTGTAATCCTCCTGCCTCAGCCCGTGAGAGTTCTGGGATTACACAAGTGTACCACCACACCTGGCTGAGTTTGATTTCTTTCAGGTCCATGTATAAGCGAGGTCATACGGTGTGAGCATTTCACAGTCTGACTTATTTCGCTTAGCCATATGACTTGCAGGTCTACTCATGTTGTCACAAGTAGTTGGCTTTCATAAGGATAAAAGCTGCATACTGAGGATAGTGAAGCAGCAAACTAGATAAAGACTGGGTCCTGGGTGGCCTTTTTCAGTTCCCATACCAGCCAGAGTTGCCTCTCTGTAGACTTTTGGATATGCATAGTGAGGATCCTCTGTCTGCTTATCTTCCTATGTGCTGCATTTCAGTCATATGTGGAAGATAAAAAGTGCATACATTCAAAGACTTTCTGCTGCTCCTTACTAGGTTTCTAGGTTTTTGTTGTCCTGACTACACTGACCCTTACTGATCAATCCTTTGCCCCTCTATCTCCATAGGATTTAATGAAAGTCCACTGAGCTGTTGGCGGAAGTGAGTTTCCCTCTTCTTTGGTTTCCATCTCTCTCATTTTCTGATGTCCTTTTGTTACAATCAGAAGAGATCCAGTGTGATGCTCAGGCTTGATGCTTTTCTATGAGATGTCCACCGAGAGGAAAATGTCACCCTGTAGACTGAACTGAGATGCCTATATTGTGTGGTTTCTAGCCATTGGTCTCCACTGCCCACCTGGCTTCCTTCTTCCAACCCCAGGTTTCTCTTTTCTGAGGAGAAGAGGGGGTTTCTGCTAGTCCTTGCTTAGCTTTTGTCTGCCAATCCCAGGGGCATAAGGAAATTTCAGATTTTCTCCTATGTGTTAACCCAGGGGAAAAACAGGGTTGCCACCCGGCACCCACCTTGCCATAGAACCCCTTTCCCACTCCCACTCATCTCTGCGGTGTTGGTGCCATGATCTGAGGGAGATTAATGAGACAGCTGACTTAGCATGTTTCAGAAAGGACAGGTGAAGTACAGATTTTTTTTTTTTGCCCCAGAATACCTCAAATCTATTTAGAAGACTCCATTCTTTCTCTGTTCTACAGCCTCCAGGACCTGGGGTACATCTTTGGGCAGAAAGATGGACCTGACCTTTCTCTTGCTCTCTTCTTAGAGCCTGTAGTTGTTGGCCAGGATCCAGTCCATCTGGTTGTGTGTGTCTAACATTAGTGCTGGGTTTGCATTTGCTCTGGCTTTTAAATATTTAAAAGCAAAACCTCGAGTATATTGTTTTCTGGGCTCATTTAAGAATTGATTCTTGGAGGTATGAAGGGGATGGTAAGGCCATTCTAAATGGGAGTGAAGAATATGAGACATATAAGGAAATTCTTTGTAATATTGTACTATCCTATCACACCTGGAGTTCGGCTCACAATCTTGCTTTTGTATGTTCCATTTTAATGGAATGTTTGGAAAGACTCAACCTGGCAACCAACATTGACACTATCTGTATTCTGCATTTTCAAATGGCATAGCCAGTTCCTACTTGTCCTTAGTTCTTCAGGAGTAAGTCTATCTTGACTTTCCTGCGTCTCTGTTCAAACTTGGGCTTTTTTTTGGATCACTTCCTTCCTGGGAGCTGCATTTTTGTTTGTTCCAGACACCCTCTGAGTCCTTCAGTTTGTTCTTCCTCTTAGTCCCAGCACACCAGGCAGCTGGTGCAGCTGGGAATTCTGTACCATCCCCCTGCTGAGGGATAATTACAGCAATTAAACCCTAGACTAGTATTTGAGGGGAGCAGTATTTCCACATCATCTTTAAAACTGGTTTAATTTTCCATGTAGTTTGAATGGTAAACATTTTCCTCAATGTTGTGAATTTTAAAACCTTTTACTAATCAGTCCAATATAAGTCTGAAGATATATAGCTTATGAAAATGCATTTCGCCAGCGTACAAACAACCAGAAAGGGTCTGACTAACTCTGTAAAATGTTTAAGGGTAGTTCAGCTGTTGTAGAAAGGGATTTGCAATTTGAGCAGAGCAATAAGACATGCTCTTTTATCAGAAGGTCAGTTAAAAAATAAACACAATGGGATGAAAATTGGAAAGAAAGACAGTAACGCATAAATGAAAATAAGTCCTGTTGAATAACTTAAAGGCAATTTAACTTGAATAGAGTCTTTGGTTTCAATATAATTCAGTCCATCAGTGGTTGAATTTTTTGACTATGTATAAAATATTCATGAACTAAATTTCCCTTCAGCTGACCCCTTTCTACTCTCTATGTCCACAAATTTAATGGAAAAAACTTAACTATTTGAATCAGAATCACTCTATATTTTTATGGCCTCCAGCTAATTATGACCTCAAAGGCTAATAATTTCCTCAAAAGCATCAAATTTATGAACCATGATAATGGGAAATAGGGAGCTAAGTATTTTTTCTCTATTGATTTTATACTAACCAGACCAAAAGAAATTTTAGAGAAAATAATTTTATCTATGTAAAGAACAGGATTTTTTTCTAAATAGCTTCATGTATTTCTATAACTCATTAAGACAAATAATTAATTGAAATCTATTTTCTTTTCCATAACTTAGTGAGAGTTAGCTACTAAAAACAGGACTTAGGAAATCCAGAGTTCAGAAAAATTGGTTAAATTTGATATTTCTGAAGATGTAGCTGTATACTTTTCCCTTTATTTGATTCAATATTTAGATGTGAGGTTTTCTTAATTAGATCAGTTCTTTAGCAGGAATTTTCCCATTCTTTTCTGAACACAGCATGTATCAGTCACCTACTAAATATTAGTCAAAAAGTATTAAAACTCACAAAATATCAACAACACCATCGATAACCATGAATTTGTTCATGATTTAGTGGATAGTCTGGGAGTCAACTGAATTGAGACTAAGCTTGACACATAGCCAGACCTACTATCAAGGGAGAAGAAAAAGCATTTCTCTTCTTTATGTGAAAAACAGCAAAGTTATATGGAAAAGGGAAGAAACTGGAAAAATTCATAAAAACTTTTTTATAGGGAAAGGTGAAAAGTGGAAGCTAATCATGCCATCAAACACATAGTTATTTTGTTTTTTAAGCATAAAAAATGTACAAAGAAGACTTGATAAAAACCAAGAACATAAAATAGAGAAAAGATATTTATTTATTCATCTATGTTACTCTATTGCTACATAATGAATTACCCTAAAATTTAGCTATATATGTATAAATAAAATTACAATTTGTGTAGGTCAAGAATCTGGGCACTTTTGGTATGATCCTTTAGCTCTAAACGTCTTATCAGGCCACACTCATGTCAAGGTCTAGCTGGGAAGAGACTACTTACGGGCTCACTCCTATGCAGGTTGGAAGAGTTTAACCTACTGTGGTTTGTTAAACTGAGGTTGTGGCTTCTCATGAGTTGTTGGCTGTTACGTAGAAGTCTTTCTCAGTTTCTTCCATTTGAGCCCACCTCATAGAACATCTCACAATGGGGTACTAAGCAAGAAGACAAGAGTGAATACCAGCAAGGACGAGAGAAAAATAAGATGGAAGTCACAGTCTTCTGTAACCCAGTAATGGAAGTGACATCCTTATACTCTGGTCTGTTTGTTGGAAGCAGGTTATTAGGTCCAGCTCTTGCTCAAGGCAAGGGGATTGCATAAGGGACAGGAATACCACAAGGACAGGGGTCATTGGGAAGCATTTCAAAAGTTTTCTGCTGCTTTTTTCTGCAGTCGCCCATGCTTCAGTTTATGGAGGCTTTCCTGTGTGCAAAACCTTGTGCTAGGAACATATGTATACAGAGATGAACAAACTGCGAACTCTGACTTTGACCAAATAGTCCAGCAGATTCAGTGATATAATTTAAAACCCACCTATTCAATCTCTAATAACTCCATGCTTGGATTACTATACCATAGTAACACCTCCACATTTTTACTGTGTTTAGAATCTTTCGCTCTACCCCTAACACTCAGGATAAGAATCAAGCTCTAGACTATGGCTTTTTTGTTCCAGCACCTGTATATTTAATCCTTGATTTTCTCCATCTCTATTCCTTAGAACACCAAAGAGATGAGCTGTTAGTAGGATTTAATATTGAATTTGGTAAATGGTAGTTGAAGTTCAAGCTGGTTAGGTATCGTGGGGTTTCTTAGAACCTTCAGTATCCTAAAATGTGAATTTAATCTGTTTCCCAAACATAAATTTGATGATTGAATCCTTTCGTCATGGAGTATTTCAAGTGACTCGAAATTCTCTTGAATATCCTTTAGGAGTGACCACTTTCAACTAAATTTTACTCTATCTCTTCTGTCTTCTGATCCAGTTTGTCTCTCAAATAATCATAAAGTTACTGATTTCCAATTATCCTCACCTTCTGATCTCATTAAGAATGTTCTTTCCCCTTCTAGCATGATTTTTTTTTTCTTTTTTTTTTTTTTTTTTTTTGGTGCTGGGGATTGAATCCAGGGCCTTGTGCTTGCTAGGCAAGTGCTTGGTCTACCACTGATCTAAATTTCCAACTCCTCCCCTTCTATCATTTAGTTAATTTGAACCCGATCTTTAAAAGCTTAATTAAAAAACATCTCCTGCCCTATTTTCCCTTTCTCTGTGCTTTAGCAGTAGTAACATCTGTGCTGTGCTTATCACGTGGTATTGTTGAGTATTTTGTCTCCTCTTTTCATTCTCCTCCACATTACCTCCTTGAGGGAATGCCCTTGTGTAGTTCATGTTCATAACCCTGACACATATATAGTGTCAGGAACATACTGGCACCTAAAGAAAACATTCTTTCCAAGTACTAGGACAAGTGAACAATACCTGCTCTTTTTTTTCACTAGTAACAGAGACTGCTTCTCCTACATCTCATAGTTTCCCTAGAAGGTGGGCTGGGCACATATGATTCATTGTAGTTAAAGTGTTATGAAGGTTGTATATGGAGATCATGGAACCACAAATGAGAGCATCTAAGTGTTGTCTTACCTCAAAAATTACATGAATGAAATGCAAATAAAATGAACCTTTCTTGTGTTGTCTCTATAATTTCAGAATTGAGTATATCTTGGTTAAGATATTACACCAAGGCTACTGGAATTGCACACAAGCAAGAGTGTGTATCATAGTCTTTAAAAATAGCCATTCGAGAAATCCAGACAGATGCCAAGACATTGCTTTAGGGTTGCCTGGATATTTTCTTATCTTGATCTTTAAGAACCTGCTGGATGCACATCTGCGTAGGAAAGCTGCTTTGGGAAAAGTTATAGACATCACAATTGAATTTTGAATTGAGCTACCTTATCTGACTTTTTATGTGGAAAAAAAGGCAAATTATGTGGAAAGGATGAGAACTATGGAAATACACAATTATTTTAAGAAAAAGTTTTGATAAAGTGAATGACAGAGTGACTGTCTACATTGAGCAACTTGGATGGACAACTGCCCAAACTGACCCTTGTTTTGTATAGGCTGCCTAAATTTGAGTCTCAGAAATTTCTCTTTGATGAATGTGATTAAAGCATGGATGCCAGACCCATAATGCCAAGAAACAGGAAGATTTCTTTCTTCTTCATTTCTGCAGAAGTTGAAAACTTAGAGTGTTTTATAAGGAAAGTATGAGCAATTTAAGAACTTTGTTTGTCAGTCTGGATTTTTCGTTGCAAGTAGCAAAAACTTTTTTTTTTTTTTAGCAAAACTTACTCTGAGTTGAAAAAGGATTTATTAGCAGGTGTATGTGGACAACACATTCAGTGAGAAAGCTGAAGACCAGGCTCTAAAATTACTGGGAGACTTCAGGCACAATTTGTGAAGGTGCCTTGTTGCTATATGCTGCTGCAAATCCAAATCCAGAAATAGTAATTATTCCAATGTGGAAAAAAGGATGTGTTTTCTTTAATAGAAAGAGTCTAATGCAATCAATCTGTTCCAAGATAGCTATCTGGTTGCCTTGCCCTTACTCTGAAGAAATGGTTTTATATATCAGGGCTTCGGGTTGGTTGATGATGCTGGTAATTTGAGCATTAACTGATAGTAGTGCTTGGTTGACTTTCATGAGGTATTCTTTGTCCCTTTTCCCTAAGCCACTTAGTTCATGATCTTGCTGGCCGAAGACAGAGGCTGACTGATGTGTACCACATAGATCGTCTCATTATCATCTGTCCTCCACAGAGACTGCTGGTGAAGATTCACATGGGCATAAATATTCTTACAAATTGGGTCCATGTTGGGAAATCTGTGCTCATACTTCTTCCTCAAAATTTCTTGTATCAGTTCTCCAACTTTGATCCAGCTAAACCATCAGTAACTCTCTATTAATTGGCCTTGAACCATATCACGAATGATCTCTTTTCCTCGCAAAACCAAATAATGAAATATACTGCTTGTGTTAGGTTATATTATTTTTACCTAGTTGTTCATATTACATTTCTGTAAAAGGATTATATAGCCTACCTGCAGAAACCAATGAAATATGACCAGATGTAACACCTGTCATGCCCACATAAAGCATCAGATGGCCACTGTGAGTTTTGACTTTGTGTTTTTTCCCTCTGACACAAAATGCAATACCATACATAAGGGTTGCTCATTTCATTTGGGATACAAGACCAAGAAAATGTATGAAGCCCGCTAAATGATCCAGAGCCAGCATTATATAGAGAAGATAATATGCCTTTGTTGTCAACTACTCATGTTTTGGGGTTGTTTGTTACCTCAACTTACTAAATGGTGATTAATAGCCTCTTCAAACTTCTATCCATAAGTACCCATAAGATTGTTTTTCATGGCCACCATAAGTAGGGTTATAAGATTGTCTTTAATCTACTTCTGCTTGTTTCCAGCACTGGTATAGAACTGTGATCTAGAACTTTCTGTAAACAAGTTTACATCTCTCTTTCCTCCCTCCTTAGATGACTAACCAGAGAAAACTCTCCATGAAGCCCTGAGTGAGGGCTGAGAGAGATGTGGCAAGAGGCATGAATGAGTCCTCAGGGTGTGCAAAACACTTCCTCAAGCACATATTGTACCTATATGATCTGTTCTTTTTTTTCTCTCTCTCCATATATTTATACACATATACCAATAATTTCATATATATCAGTATGCATCAATCATTTGATTATGGCTTTATTCAATCTGCCTGAGTTTATGGTGGTGCCACTGATCAGACAGCACTTAATACAGGATGATATGTGGAGATATCACATGGTCAGTTGGTGTCCCGTGGTGAGGTATTGGGTGAGGTATTTCATTCAGCCCAACAGAAAATGAAGAGTTGCTTTTCAAAAGGACAGTGATTTGAAAAGGCCATGTCTGTACCTGGAACTTAGGGATTGCCAGTCTTGGGTGTATTTGTTCATGGGTCGGCTTGTCAATATACAGTGGCCAAATAGATGATTTAATCTGTATTAATCATGTCAAATTTTTTGCTGACTTGGAAACCTTCACAAATCCAATTATATATATGAACTCCCTACCTAGAAACAACATAAACATAAAATTCTTTATACAAGTACAGGGGATTTAATAACTTGTTGAAATTCATTTATAGGGGTTCAAAGATTCAAAATAGAGAATCCGTGCTCCATGAGTCCTGGCATGGGTATGGACCTGAAGGGTAAGGTTGTAGGTGGCTTGGTAAAGTTTGATTTAGGAGGTGGAAAATCATTCATTTTCTTGACAAATAAAGCTGCTTATTTGTCTCAATGGATTTTTTTTTTAATCACTCTCGACATTTTGCTCATAGATCTTTGTTTTGTTCCCTGGAAATGATTATTTTAACCCTTCATTATGTGTACAACCTTTGGAACAAACTTCTGAGGTAAACTTTTTAGCTGGAATCAGATGCTTTTCATTTAGAGACAGACAACACAAGTTTAGTACAATTAAGAAAAAAATAAAATATTTATTTCCCTTTTGGAGGGCTAATATTGAGTGTAGTAAAGTCACTGTGGTTTCTGGAAGCCATGATTCACGGAATGACATCGCTACTGCTCACAAAATTTTGAACACTGAAATTTTGAATTTTGGTGTTTCTAAAAATTGGGTTGGAACTTATTTTGAAGAAACACATTGAATAACCATTTTGTTCTTTTATAAGTAATCACTTAGAAAATCCCTGGGGTATGACAATATTTTAACATTTCAGTTATTAGGCTTGATAAATTGATAATTTAGAATAATTTAATTTCAATAAATATTTACTAAGAACTTAGTATGAAGCTTTTGGTTAAGTAAGGCCTTCACTATCTAATAAAAAGTAGAACTGATTTTTAAAGAAGTACAAGAACATTAGGGTCACATAAGCAGCAAATTAAAATATGTCAGAGTGTCAGCAATTAATAGAGGTGGGAGAAGAAGTAAGAACAAAAGAGTCATTTGACATTATTAGGAATCCCGATGTTTGAATGGCACAGAGATAATTATATTGCAATCTCAGGGAGGAAATTTTTCCTCTAGTTTACTATTTAGCTATGCTAGGAACAATTGAGTAGTAACAATAGGATTATTGTATGCTGATTTTCAACATTTAGAGTTAACCTGTAAAGTAAGATGCAAAATATAAAAATATTTCAGAACTGAAAGTAAATATTATTAACATTGACTTTGAAAAGGTACAAGTATACCTGATTGGCATAGGTAATTAGAAGAAAGAAATGTGGAGGCATAGTAGGGTTGCTAAGACTTTTATCTTACAAGTATGGGAATAAAGGAATTTCATTTGTAGCTGTTGGCAAAGGGAGGTACTATGGTAATGATGTGAGCTTATAAGGTAATCAATAGATAAACTAAATGACATAAGCATCAACATTTTTGATGGTTGGGGTAAAAATAGATTTTAATTTATCATAGCAATAAGGAAATAAATGTCTAGATTTCATAAATTAAGGACTGAAGGTATAAACATTATTAAAAATATGGAGATAATCTTTGGAGAATTCAAGACAGAAATTGCTGAAAGTGATTCACTCTAAAGAGTAGGGTAGTGGACTACTGTTTCTTTATCATCAGCTTTTGAGGTATATTTGATTTTTAACTTTGCATGTGCTTTAATTTAAATTAACATTTTTAAGTGAACGAAACAGAGAGGATAGAGTAATGAGTAAGCCAGGATTCCTGGCGGGAAGAAGTAATTTGCTGTGTGATTGTTTGGTGTGATTCTGATGAGTATGACAAATGTCATTGTCTATCAGTAATGGGGAGCCTCTCAGAGTGGTCAGTGATACAAAGAGCTGGCTGTGGCACTCATGCAATGAAAGATTTGCCAGCACACGTCTATACAGAGTAGAGAATGCTTATCAGATGGATTGTTTTAGTGGTCTGTATGAAAACTTTTATCCTTTCAGTTTGATCTGGATGGCTTTTTAGTTGTCATAGGACAAGAAAGAGTGTGTAGTAAGAACATTCAAAAATCTTTTCTCTTGTAATTCAAGAGACTGCTGGGAAAAACAGTAAAAATTGACTTCTCCCAAACTCTGGAAATTAACAAGATGATTGCAACAATCCAGGAAGTGTTTACTCAAGAAAAAGTCTGAGTCTTTGAAAGTACAACAAGCTTTGTGGTGTTTTAACTTGCTCTACTTCTATCCTCTTTTTGCTAACTTATTGGTAACTTTGGACATGAACAGACTCATGTCATAATAGAAACCAGTAGCCCAGGAGCCTCTGAAGGGGCAGAATGGAATTGAAGCTCCTCCGAGCCTGATACCTGTATAACTGTCCTTATCTGACTTACTTGGAATGTCTTGGAAAATCCACTCACATTCTTGTCCTTTTTTTGACGTGAGCCAAATCTTGCCCAGTACAAACTGCCTTTTTCCAGGAGAATTTCTCTCAGAACATAAGTGGCAATTATTGAACACTGCAGCTGCCTGAGGTGATGATAGCAGTTGAATCAAACAGTAAGCTTCCCATACAACTTAAAAGAAAAATATGGGCAATGGAGATGTATATGGGGTTTTGGAGAGCTTCAGCATATTCCTAGGGATGTAAGACAAACACATATTTTGGGTTTTGTACATGCCTAGGGCTATGAACATTCACAGAAAAAGACTTGAGAAAACAGTAAGCATTCATCTCTAGCTTGAGGCTATGTGCACGCAGAAAGTGAATGCTAAGACACAGTTGTAAACTGCCTGCCCGAGTGCTGAAGATGTGACCTTTTAGGCACAGAGGCCTTCCCAGAGCCCAAGAGCCTTACTCATTCCAGACATTTAAGGAAATCTTCATACAATCATGATAAGATCATTAAGTCAACTGGGCATCATGTTCAAAGAGCACAAGCAGAATTAGAAGACTGACTAACGTATAGAATTGCCTCAAGAAAGTCATTAAACAAACATGTAGTAACAACCAAAGAATAGCAACAACAACTTCTGGGGACAAGGGATCTGATTCCTACAGATGTCACATTGCAGTATTGAAAATGTCCAGTTTTCAACAAAAACTGAGACATACAAAGAAAAAACCAGAGTATGAAGGGAACAAAAACAGTTCTTAAAAACTGTCCTCCAGTATGCCTAGGCTCTGTGTGTCTTGGGTGAAGACTGTTAATCGTTGTTTAAAGAACATATCAAGGAAGAAAACTGAGAAACTTAAATCGTGCCAAAGAAATGAAAGTATAAGAATGAGGTTTTGCCAAATAGAGAATATCAATAGAGAAAGAAATTATGAACATGAACCAAATGGAAATTCTTCAGTTAAAAGAACGTAATAGTTGGGGATTTAGCTCAGTGATAGAGCATTCTCGCCTAGCAAGAGCAAGGCCCTGAGTTCGATACCCAGCACCAAACAAAAACAAAAACAAACACAAACACCCCCCTCAAACATAATAACTAAAGTGAAAAATTCACTGGAGGGGACCAAAAGAAGATTTGAGCTTACAGGATGACGAGACAGTGAGTTTGAAGATGGGTCAATCAGGATTATCCAGTCTCAGTAAAAGAAATAATAAACAACACAGGAAAGAAGAGAATGTTTATACCCTCAAGTGTAACTGCATGTACATAATGGGAATTCTATAAGGAAAGGAGAGAAAAAACCTAAGAGTATTTGAAAAAATAATGCTTATTGGCAGTAAAATTCGGCAAATAAAAGGCATTCAGATCAGGAAGAAGTAAAATTGCCTCTTTTTACCAAAGACCTGACTATGTGTCTAGAAAATACTATAATTTGATGAAAAAATTAACCCACCTAAGAAGCTCAATAAACTCTAGGTGGGATAAACTCAAAGGGATCCACACTTAGACATATAACCAAAAGCCAAAGGCAAAGAAAGGATTTCAAAAACAGGAAGGAAAAAATGACTTATCATGTACTAGGAATACCGAGTACAATTAACAGATACCTCTCTTTAGAAACCATGCTTGTGCTACCTAGAAGGCAGTAGGATGATGTATACAGTTTATCGAGAAAAAAATTTAACCAAGATTTTTGCTTCCAGCGACAGTATTGTTTAAAAATGAGGATTGTATTAGGACATTCTTGAATAAACCCAGAGAATTTGTTGCTAGAGGGCAAGTTCTGCAAAGGGTACCAAAATGAATAAAGCATTAGATAGTGGCTTGAATTCACATGAAGAAGGAAGGAACACTTTTGAAGGTATCTATAAACGTAAATTTGAAAGTTAGGATGATGTTTTTGTTTGTAACTTTTATCCATCCTATCTAATTTAAAAGATAACTCTATAAAACAGTAATTATAAATCCGTGTTGATGGATATATAATGTACAAACACTTATTTTATGTATAATATCATAGAAATGGGGGGAGAAAAGAACTAAAAGATGCAATGTTGTTGTAGACTATTGAAATTCTGTTGGCATTAATTTGAATGGATTATTATAATTTAAGATATTAATTGAAGTTAAAAAAAGATATTAATTGAAATCTCCAGAGAACACTAAGAAACCAATTTAAAATATGTAGTAAAATAAGCAACAAAGAATTAAAATGACATGTTAGAAAATATTGATTTAATATAAAGGAATGTATCAGTAAAGTAATAGAGGAGCAAAAAAGACACAAGGCACACAGGAAAAGGTATTAAAAAGAGAGATATGAATTCTTTTTTTTCCTTTTTTTTGGGTGTGGGGGATTGAATTTAGGGCCTTATGCTTGCTAGGCAAACACTCTAACCACTGAGCTAAATTCAGTGCTATTACTAATAACTTTAAATGCAAATGGATTGAAGATTCAACGCAAAATGAAGAGTTTTGAAGAAAGTAGTCAAAGTATATTTTGTCTATACGAAATGTGCTTTGGATTAAAAAACACTAACAGGATGAAAGTAAAAGATGCAAAAATATATAGCATGCAAATATAAGCAAAATAGAATTGGAATGGCTATATTATTAGGAGAAAAGAGATTTAAGATAAAATCTGCAAAGAAGCATAGAAAGGAATTTAATAAAGATAAAATTTCAATCCATGAAGAAGATAAAATAATTATGAACATAAAGTCACCTAACAACAAAGCCATTGGGTGTGGTGGCCCATGCCTGTAATCCCAGCACTCAGAAGGCAGAGGCAGGAGGATCTCCATGAATTTGAGGCCAGCTTGGGCTACATAGTGAGTTCAAGGCCAGGCTGAACTACAAGATCCTGTCTCATAAAACCAAACCAACCCAATGCAAAACAAAAACCAAAAACAAAATACAAAAAAGCCCTAAAACAAAGCCCTCAAATAGAAAAAAACAAATCTGACAGAATTGTCAAGAGACAAGACAATTAAATCTTAATAGTTGTATACTTCAATATCCCATTTTCAATAATGGATAGAGTAAGTAGATGTAAGATAGAAGAATTTGAACAATACAATAAGCTAGTCTTAACAGACCCACATAAAACGGTTTCTAGCTGTAGTGCACTTACTTATGAAACATGTTCCAGACCACATGTTAAACCATAAATGATGCCTCAATAAATTAAAAATTGGAAACCACCGTACCCCCCCGCCACCACTTTTGTCTTTCATTTCCTGATTGCTGTGAGGTGAAGAGCCCTGATCCAGTGCTCGCTGCCTCCTATGATGTGCTGCCTCACTACAGGGCCAAAAGTAACTGCCAGCTAACCATGGACTGACACCTTTGAAACCATGAACCACATTAAACCTTTCCTTCTTCAAAATCAATTATGTCACAGGTCCAGAAAGCTAATTTAAAGAGCAATCTACATCCACAGCAAGGAGGAGAAAGGAAATAATAAAGATTAGAACAAAAACAGGTGAAATAGAAAGAGAAAATCAACAAAAACAAATGCTGCTTCCAGTGAGGAGATCAAAAGAATTGTCAGACCTTTAGTTAAACTGACCAAGAAATTACTGAAGAAAAATTAGTAAAGTCAAGAGTGAAAGAGGCAGCATCCCTACTGGATTTACAGAAATAAGAAGGCTTATAAATGAATGCTATGCCAGTAAATTTGATAGTCTAAATAAAATGAACAAATTATTAGAAAACCACACTTCTTAAAACTAGCAGAAGAAGAAATAGAAAATTCGTGCAAATGCAAAAGAAGCAGAGAGACTGAATTATTTGAAATACACTTTGCACACAAAGAAAAGACAAAGACCTCATGGTGTATTTTACCAAATGTCTAAAGAATTAATACCTGCATTTTACAAACTCTTCAAAAACAAAAGTAGGAAAAATACTTCCCAACTCATTCTATGAGGTCATTATTGCCCTCCTACCCAAATCAAATAAAGACATCACAAGAAAACTGCAGACAAACATTCTCTATGAATATAGAGGCAAAGCCCCTTAATGAAGTACCAGCAAAATGTATCTAGCAAGATACAAAAAGGATCATACTCCATGACTAAGTGGGATTTGATGTAGGAATGCAAGATTGTTTCAAGATACAAAAATCAATAAGCGTAGTGATAGTGATACAATACTGATACAATTCAGAATTAAAATTACAAGATCTTCTCAATAAATTCAGAAAAAAATTTTAAACACAATCCAATTCCCTTTCATGATAAAAATACTCAACCAACTAATAATAGAAAAGGATATATTCAATTTGCTACAGGGGCCCTATGAAAATCCCATCGATAAATATCGTACATAGTAGTGAAAGACTTAAAACTTTCCCCTAAGATTAGAATTAAATAATTCAAGATGGCTGCACTTGCCACTTCTATTCAATACTGTATTGAAGGTTCTTAGCCAATTGCAATTGGGCAATTGTATAAAAATCATCTATATTGAAATAAGTGAAAAAGTTAAAACCATCTTTATTCACAGATGAAATGATCTTATGTTTAGAAACCTTAAGAAATACATACACACGGATGTGCATACACACTCATGCAATATTAGTTAATAAGTACTATAACAAAATTTTAGGCTATAGGATCAATATCTAAAAGTCAGTGGTATATTTATATTCTAGCAATGAAAAATCCAAAAATATAATTAAGGAAAT
The DNA here is from genome assembly GCA_004026905.1 of Hystrix cristata. Lineage (NCBI taxonomy): Eukaryota > Metazoa > Chordata > Mammalia > Rodentia > Hystricidae > Hystrix > Hystrix cristata. The sequence goes on from PVJO010004940.1 coordinate 32,889, forward strand.
AATGCCATGTACAATGGCATCAAAAATAATAAAACATTTAGGAATGACTCTAACAAAATAAGGGCTTGTATGCTGGAAACTAAAGAACATCCTTGAAGAAATTAAGGAAGACTTAAGTAAGTGGAAAGGCATATTTGTTTTATGAGTTGAAGACAGTATTGTCACAATGGCAATACTCACCAAATGGGTCTATGGATTCAGTGCAATTCCTTTCAAAATCTCAGTTATTTTTCTCCCAGAAACTGACAAGCTGGTTTTAAAATTCATATGCAGATACATAGGAACCACAGTAGCCAAAAGCTATCTTAAAACAACAAATTTGGAGAATTCACACTTCTGAATTTCAAAGCTAATTAGAAAGCTACAATAATCAAGACTGTATAATAGTGGCATCAGCATGGAAATATAGATCAGTTGAGAAATTGAGGTGTAGGTATAAATCCTTATATTTATGGTCAATTGATTTTTGACAGTGGTGCCAATATAATTCAGTGAGAGAAAAAAGTCTTTTCAACAAAAGGTGCGATGGCCAAGTATCTACATAAAAGATAAAATGAGAACCATCCCTGTATCATATAAAAATTCAAAATAAATAAAAAAATCTAAATGAAAAAAGCAAAATGATTAGAATTGTAAAATAAAACATAGGCATAAACATTTCTATCCTCAGATTAGGCAATGGTTTCTTTGATATACTATCAAAAGCACATGCAACTAAAAAAGTAATTGTAAATTTGACTTCATCATGGTTATCTTGGCCTGTTTGGGTTGCTGTAACAGAATGCCATAGACTGAATGGTTTATAAACAACAGAAATTTATTTCTCACAGTCTGGAGTCTGGATGTTCAAGATCAGGACACTGATAGATTCAGTGCCTCGAGAGGGGATGCTTCCTGGTTTGTAGCTAGCTGCCTTCTCAATGTGCTGTCGCATGGTAGAAAGGGCAAGGGAGTTCTCTAGGGTTTCTTTTATAAAGCCATTAATCCTATTCATGATACTGTTACCCTCATGACCTAATCCCACTCCATAGGGCCCAAATCCTCATACTATCACATTGGAGTTAGGATTTCAACCTATAAATTTTGAGAGGAAAACAAACATTCATTATATACAGAAATTAACAACTTCAGAGCTCCAAGGAACACTATAGAGAAAGTGGAAAAGATAACCTACAGGATGGGAGAAAATATTTGCACAACATATATATGCAAAGGACGAATATCCAAATATATAAAGAACACCTACAACTCAACCATAAAACATAATTTAAGCAAAGCATTTCTCTAAAGAATATGTATAAATGACCTCAAGCACATGAGGAGATACCCAACATCATTCACCAGTATGCAAATGAAAGCCACAACGAAGATGCTGCTTCGTATACATTAAGATGGCTATTATCAAAAAAGATGGACAATAGTAGGTTTTGATGGGGATATGGATCCATGATACGTGCCTGAGGTAGTATGGGTTGGTTTGGAATTTCTATTGTTTTTCTGTTCATGACGTTGTAAAGGTGACCAGTCCTTTATGGGCGTATGCATACTTGGGGGTGCTTGTGTGTTCGCAATAAGGAAACCCACACGTCTGCTAGTAAGGCAGGTATAAGAGTGAGCGACGATATGGAGAAGCAAAGGACACTCTCCTACTCATACTCTAAACTGATGAGTCAGCCTGTGGGACTGCAGAGAAAGGGAGATGGTGGAAAATCTATAAGTCTCTGTTCAGAAAGTTTCAACCTATGAAATGGTACATGGCACATGGTAATAAAAGACACAATGATGTGATTTTCCTGTAATTTGGATTTCTTTTCATGATTTTTTTGTTCAAGCCAGTGATGGCAGTGGTGCAGGATCTAGTGTAGGAGTCATTTCTGGTCTAACTGCCATGTTTCCTGTTTGTCATTTTGGTGCCAGATTATTCCTAGTATTTATCTTGCTGTCATAGAGTCACAATACCATTTCAGTTTCAATGTAGCATGTATAGAATCTACTTTAGCTGCCCAGTATATGATGAATCTGATGACAATATTTTGGGAAAGTCTTTTAAAATCTTTTTTCTACATATAGTCTTCCTTTTGACAAACTTCAGGCATTTTAAAATCAGAAGGCCATCACAAAACAAAGCAGTTTCAGCCTCTTTTCTTTTTTTCCTGGCTGAAAATCACTGGGAACTCCAGGGGCACCCGCTTTGATGGTGCCAGCTGCAATTACAGTGAACTCCAAATGAGCAGAGGAAATGCCTGACCTTGAGCAAAGACCTCCAATTGTGTAGTGAAAAACAATGCTATAATTTTATCTTTCTAAAGGCCAGTGATAAGGTCTTTTGTTCTTTTGTTGTTTCTAAAGGTTTTCTGGGCAAGGAATTTATGGCAAATGTTATCCTGGGATTAGAGGACATTTTAAGGGCACAGTGATTTCACAAAAGCCTATAAGTGGGTGGTGAAGTTTTTGCACAAATCTTTGTAAGCACTTCTATATGTTAGTCCATTTTTGATACTGATTTACCCTGGCTCTTTTCCAGTCTAGAATTATATCAGAAGGAATATGAATGTATAGCAAAGTTTTCACATAATTAAACATTGGGGGAGCTGAAGCACATTGATTAAAGTAGGTAGATCAGCATGCTTGATTTTCTAACCATTATTCAACTGACTTTAATATTTTTAATCTTTACAAAAATTCTGTGCTACATGATTTCCTTTGTGGAGAGCCACAGTTATTGAATCCTTTGAGGTCAAGCACTATGTTATGAAGTGGCACCAGGGATATGGTCTATGTTAAGAGTGGTGCTCTCAGCCTATTATAAAATATGTCAGTTTAAAATAGCTCTACCTAAGGACTGTCCAAATGACATATGTAAAAGGGGAAAAAATCCAAACACCCAGGGAAACAGAAGTGCTGAACCCAAAAGAGTAGTGAGAGCTATTTCCCTACCCCTTTCTTTTGTTATTCTGTCAATCTTTACAACTGTTATTTATTTTTAGAATCTTATTTTGTAAATTGATGCCTTGCTTCTGCCTTTATCCCTCTTCATGTCATCTGTTAAAAAGTCAAGCCATAGATTTTTGTGCACAGAAGTAGCCAGACTGTTTATTATGTATATTTTTGTGTAGTTTGTCCTTCAGATGGCTAAAAAATCAATAATTTATACTAGCAAAATTCAGCTTCAATACATATACTAGCAAGCTGAGGCATCTCTCAACAGGTTTCCTAGCTTCTATTGATTAGGGTACTCTTCTGTGTACCAGTCAGGTATCAATTGTACTCTTTCTCCTCCTTCTGACCCACAAAAGATTGTTTCAAACAAACCTCTTATCCTGTGGCAGTATCTAAGATCCTTGCAAATCTTGCTTTTTACAAATCCTCACTTTGAAAGTTTCCGATCTTCTCTTGATGAGCAAGTGTACTGTTTCACGAGTGCTCTCTCAGTTTCTATTACATGGACATAGACATAAACCTTTGTGTTTTTCTTAACTTCCATCCAAAAGACAATTTCTATGCCCAGTAGATTTAACTGAAGCTTTAGGAGTGGAGATAACTGTGAAGATTCCTATTTGGGGTTTATGCTTCAGTAAAACAACTTCAAGTTGAACACAGCACATTAACCACTTCCTCCTATCCCTTCTCTTCCACTGTTACTCAGTTGAGTTTAATATTCTTTATCTTCACAAAAAATTTGTGCTACATGTTTTCCTTTGTGGAGAGCTGCAGTTGTTGCCTAGTTCCTTCTCTTTCCTTTTCCCACTTTTTCCTTCTCCCTCTTACCTTTCTTTTTCCTCCTTCCCCTTTCCCCCCTTTTCTGTCTCTCCTCTTCCGATCCCCTTTCTTCCTCTTCCTTTCCTCTCTTTTTCTCTTGTCTTCTTTGTTCCATTCGCCCAGGAATAAAAACAATTTTTTTCTTTCTTTCTTTTTTTTTCTTTCTTTTTTTTTTTTTTTTGGTGCCAGGGATTGAACTCAGGACCCTGCACTTGCTAGGCCAGCACTCTAACCACTGAACTAAATCACCAGCAATAAAAACAATTTCTTTGTATCTGGTGCACAGCAGTTCTGGAGCGGGAGATTAGGATGTGGTGAAACTGGCTGGGCAAGTGGGTGTGACCTGTCAGTCACAGAGATCCAGGAGACACACACTCAGCCCCTGCACCTGGAACCAATCAGAAAATGCCATCTTCATTTCCTCTCACTATAACTCAGGCAGGTTTTTGCTAGAATGGCCTAGATCTGATGTTAGCCTGAGGAGTGGGAGATACCAAAGGCTGCCACCATTAAGCTCTTGGCCACTGTTCTCTCTCTTACGGTTGTCTGCCCTCACCCTGCACAGTATACTTCTTTTCCAGTGTTTAAGTGGCCCACATTTGCTCTGCAGAGCATTTTTCTTTTCTTACATTTAATAAATGTAAAATCTGGCAGTCTTTTATGCTTGTTTGGTCCAGTTCTTTCTTTAGGACAAGAATAACCTAGGAAAAAATCTCTAGAAGGAGACTCCCGCACCGCAAAACCCCGTAATGGTTCTGCCGTCATGTACCCTGCAAACATTCAGTGACCTTCTGTTCCCCTGCTTCTCCAAGTGGAACACTGCATATGAAGACATTTACCTTCTTAAAACAAGCTCTCATATCCACTGTAAAGAGAAAACATTATTTCCGTTTTTTAAAAGAAATATGTATCACCTAACTAACAAGTTTCGGTGGGATCAGTATAAAGGTAACACACTCAATAGTGACTGTGTAATTTTGGTGAACATTAGACTGCCCTGAGAATGTCAAGTATGCAAATACCAAGGTCCTGGTTAAAGTTTTAAAAAGTCCAGATGTAATGAAGCCCAGTGTAATTTCTGAATATCATGTACAGTATAATTTTACCTAAGGCCAAGTACCAATGAATCTATTATAATGCCTTCTTGCTCACTTTTGTATTTTTTTTTCTACAAGACTAAGACATTTTCTGAAAACCAATCCTTTGATCAGTTTAATGGATTTTTTTCTTCTCAGGAATATATTCAGTCTGAACAATGGTGAACGACAGTCTCATTGAATTGATTAAATAAAGTCCCAGTTTCTCTCATAACCAGGTTCTTCACATTATGAAGAAAATAAGAGATAACAATTAACTTATTAATTGGTAGTTTGAAATAACACCAGTGTTAACCCTTTTGGCTTTGCAGATGAGCTGAATAGAGATGTAGATGTAGATATAGGTGTATGGTGTATGTGTGTATATATTAACATGCATGTATACTGCATCTGTGAGTATATATATGCATATTTGATATATACATATATATATATATACACTCTGCACTCTATACAATGTATACACACTATATATATGTGTGTATATATATATATAGTCCCTGACTTACTACCTACTGCTACTTATGACTTTTCAATTTTACAGTTGTACAAAAGTGTACCCACACAACCATTCTATTTTTAGTTTCAGTACGGTTTATATAAATCACATGAGATATTCATTACTGTATTTCAAATTTTATCTATACATTTAGTGTGGTTCTTTCTGCAGTGCCTCCCAACTCCCATTATATAGACAGTGTATGTTATGTCAAAGATTATTCTTGAGGTGTGGGGAGCATGTTCACACACCTGTGAGGTTTTGCTCAAATCCCTCTGACAACATGGGATGTCTTTCTGTTGTAAATGTCTATGCCTGTTGAAATTCTGCTCACTCTTCAAGGAGCAGCACAAATGCCATGCTTTTTTTCTGAACTACTATTTATTCTGGCAAGATAAAATTAATTTTTCTGTTTCAACATTGTATCATCAGTGTTCACTAGAGAAACAGATTTAATATTAGATATATAAATATGTAAGGCTTTACAAGGTAGGCTTACAATGGCTGCCTGCAGAGTTAGGTGTGGAAGAATACAAAAGGGCTGTCTGCACTCGAGATCCAAAGGATCAAGGCAGAGGTCAGAGGCCTGGAGCTCACTGTAGTGTCCCATGTAGGTCTGTGTCAAGAGGCTGAAGGATCTGTGCTGGAATTCAGGAGACTTTCGATGTGAAGGGGAAGACTGGAGCTCCTCCGAAGAGAGAGAAGCGAGGCCTCCTTCTTTATTTCCCTTTTATTCTGTTCAGGCTACGAGCCTTTTGGTTGGTGCTGCTCACATCCAAGGTGGGTCTTCTCTTTTCAGTAAATCCTTTCAGCCACATCAAGAACTATGCAAATCCAATTTACTTGGGTGTTTATCACCCAAATTGACACAATCAGTTAACTATCACAAACACAGAATTAAATTTTCACCTTATTATAATATTTACTAATTTTTCTTTGAAGGTATTAGGTTACATGTCTTAGTTATGTCTGTATTTTCCCTGGTGCCTGTGCACCTGTGCACAGTGTGTGTGTGTATGTGTGTGTGTGTATGTGTGTGTGTATGTGTATGTATGTATGTGTGACTTCAGGATTTTGGTGGATAGTTTTAGCATTAATATGAACATATGGACCTATGGTGTTAATGAACATGTGAGGTCACCTAATTTTTGATTACTGATTATTTGTAGGCCCAGAGATTCTAATCATCCTTGACATATTTTTTTCATTAACCTCTTATCCAGTTAGTCTTCAGTTCTAATTCTTAAATGTCTTTCAAATCTATTTCTCTCCACTTTATAACATCTTATTCAGGCCAATATAATATCACTCTTGATTACTCCAGCAGATATGCCCTGCTTCAGAATTGTCTTTCTTAAGGCCCCTTTTTAATGTTTTCAGTGGATTTTGTATATTGCAGATTTTACAATGTCACTCTCACACTTAGTGTGCTTGGATCGTAGGGGTCGTTATGACAATTGCTTTCAAGCTGTGGAAAGTCTGTAAAAAAAACCTCACCATTTCTAGATTTCTTGCTTCATTTTGTGAACAGGGTGGCGTGCATCAAGAAATGAGGCAAGGGGAAAGGTAGAGCGTGAGGAGGAGAGAGAATGTCATGAACACTGTGTCTGCCTTGCATAATCTGGTTTCTTACAAGGCACTTAGCATGCAGATCAGCTGCACAGGGCCTTGCGTGCATTAGCACTTGAACACCAGCTCTCCAGGGCCCCCTCTGCTTCTCTGCAAATCCACACACCTTCTGGCTGCTCTGACGCAGCCCCAGTTCAGAATCCATTACCTGGAGATTTAGGCCCCCAACAAAAATGATTGTGCATTCTGATGATTAACGAGAAACCTACTTCAAAACCTTAAGGCACCATACTGACTAACCACTATTAATTAATTTTATCATCATTATACTGATAAATCATTTCATTGTGCTAGAAACAATTGTTCAAATTGACTGGTTTGAGTGGAAGAAGTATACAGTGTGTCATTTCTGAAAAGCAAATTTTTTTTGAGATCTTTGATTTAGAAAGACAATCAATAGGCATATCCAACCGTGTGTGTGCTTCTGTGCAGTATTCCATTCTAGTAAGTTATTGGTTTGTCTTGATTTGCTTAATTCTCACACTAACTCTATCCCGTAGTCCTAATTACTATGTCTACTTTATAGATAAGAATACTGAGGCACAGAGGTTAGGTCAAGTACAGGTGCTAAGTGGTAAAGCTTAGGTTAAAACAAACTGTCTCATGCCAAAGTCCACAGTGTAGTGCTTACCCTACACTATGTTATGAGGGGACAATACTTGTTAGCACAGCTATGTTGGTGTAGTTCAGAATATCCTGTATGTTGACAATCCCTAGTAGGGCAGATGGTCTGACTGATGTTATGCTGCGCAGGGCTGGTAAAAAGAAGCAGAACAATAGATCTGATCCCCACCATCTAGGGTAAAGTTGTAGTTAATATTGTGGCCCAAGACATTTAGTAAAATCTAGTTGAATTCAGACTTTTCATGGGTCTAATTGGAAGGAGGGAAATTAGTAATTTGGTTGTGGGTAATTAGATTACCAGCAAATAAGTGTTCTGAAAATTGTCCGGACTGAAAGGAAGGTACCAGAAGCTGGGTCAGAGAACTTGGTTGTAGCGGATAGCCTAGTAGTTCAGAATGCTGGGTTTAGGAATCACATTAAGTAGAGATTCAAGCTCTAACTCAGCCGTTTATACAGTGAAATTGGGCAAGATTCTTAATCTCTTAATTTCTTCATCTTTGCAAAGAGGTTAAATATCCCTGCCTGAAAGTGTTATTGAGTGAATTAAATGAGACGAATGAAATTTATGAAGTACTCAGAAAAGCTCAAAACAGAAAGTCAGCATCATTCAAGTAGAAGTACTTTTTGTTAACATGAAGACAATGCTGCTGCTGAAGATGGTAAAATACTGTGCTCCCAGTTTACTGGTTCAAGTCTGGACCCCAGTCCCAAAGGAGAAGCAGGGTGGGTGCTATGAATAAGAGGTGTGGTAGAAAGCTAAGTGGGAAGTACTGCCACACCTGGTGGGCATGGGCTGGGACCTCCCATAGATACTTTAACAACATATTTACAATCCTATCAGCACAGGCAGGTGACAGACTCTTTGCTGGTACCAATTACCACTGGAGTCATGTTGCTTAAAATACAAAGCACGGATGGGTCCTGAGCTGAATTATATTGTCAGATCTACACAATGACTACTTCTTCTAAAATGGAGACTGTTTTCTAGAACCCTTTCCCTCTATAGTTCTGATCAGGGCTTACCCGTGGCTACAGTCCAGAGATCTGAAAAGCAAAGTGAAGGAAAAGCCATCGTTCTTACGTGTTCTTGACTGCCAGGTGTGGCGGCTTTGTAGAGCATCTTACGAGCACCCTTTTGGAGGTTGTGCAGCCAGGTGTAGTGGTTCCTTGGAATTCCCTGCAAGCTTGGCTTTCTCTACCCACTAAGGGGCTGCAAGCTGAAGCTAATAGAGGTTGTTTCCTTCGTGCTGTAGACACAGCCTCCAGCTTTTCACTCTTAGAGTTCTTTCCACCTTCCTATAAGCCTCAATTCTCATGACTCCCTAATACCACAATGTTACAGTAGCTCTGTCTGTCTCATGAAACTATGAGTGTCAGAGCCTATTACTCATCTACTGCCTGTGTGGTGATTATCGTGGTGATTGGTTATCTAGAGGAGGAGTTGGAGAAACTTGTCTTAAATTATGATTGGAAACTTTTTATTTGGGACATTTGTTCTCTGTTGAAATGATTTAACTCCTCAGCTGTGCTGTCGTACTGTGAGAATAGCCATAGACAATACATAAAGAATGGATATAGCTATGGTCCAATAAAACTTTATTTATGAACATTAAATTTCATGGAGTTTGTATGTGTCATAAGAATATTCTATTTTCTTCTACCATTAATTAAAAAATAAGTGTTATGCTGGTTTGGGCAGCCCCCTTATCTACAGCAGGACTGACAGAATTAGCCAAATCTGAACATAAAACTCTGTGTGCCACTTACTATGTGATATGCAATTTACTTAATACCGTTGGATGTCACTTTTAAAAGGGAGGCATTTACATCAACACTGTAGAGTAGAGTGGCTGCCAGAACTAAGTAAGAAGATGAGTAAAATCTTCACTGACTGCTGGGCACATAGTTCATGGTCTATTATTGATCATTATTTCTGGGGTTCTGGGACCCACTCTGGTACTTACAGTTTATTCACACACTTAAAAGAGAAACCAAGGGTTGTTTGCATCCATTAGGACTTAAACTGGTTTTTGCACAGATAAAGTAAAACGATGTTCAGGCAAACAATGAGAGAATTCCTAATGTTTTGCAAATTATCTTCCACACCTGAATTAAATATAAGCATGTCAGTATAGAATGCTTGTCAGTAATTCAGTCATCAGTCAAAGTGTTACTAATGATTTCTTCTGGCACAGCAGCAGTCAGGAACAAGGGAGTAGGAACCAGAAAGATGGAAGAGGATGAAGAGCTTTAATTTCATTGTATGATTTGATATTTTTTTGTATGATTGTTTTAAAATGGTGGGATTACAGGTGAGATCTAATTTACTGGTAGATTAATTTCCTTTTAAGTAATATGCTAAAATTATGCTATGGAAGAGTATTTAAAAATGAAATATTTTCATAATAGACTGAGTAAATTCCATGTTATAAATCACAAGGAGTTATTGAAAGGTATGGTGAACATGTAAATTTAAAAAAACTTATTACAATAAAAGGTATGATTGCCAGGAATGATTTGATAATAAGTTTGAAATGAGGGGGCATATTTAAATATTTTGAGATTGATTAATGGCACTGTGACTTTTTATGTAAACACTCAACTGTGTTTTTTTTTGGTCAACCCTCATTGGTCAATCAAATAAAAACATTATGATGTGTCCTCATCCACCTGATTCACCAGATCTGGCACCACATGTCTTCTAGCTGTTCTCCAAAGTCATAATGACGATGAATGGTGAATGTTTTGAACTGATTCAGCATATTGATGCAGCCACAACAGTGCAATAAAAGACATACATGAAAGAAGTTCATGTTTCTGAAGCAGTTCCAGCTTCAGAAGTTTCTGAAGCAGTTCCAGCTTCAGAAAGTGGCAAGAATGACGGGATAAGTGTGTCTGAAACAAGGGGAAGTATTTTGAGGGGAGTTAATGGTCATGTGTCTTTTACTATAATAAAATTTTAAAAATAAACATTCACTGTATCATTTGATCATATCTCGTATATAAACCCATCTATCAAAAAGTACAAAAAACCATTTAAAGTATTAAAAATAGTTTGATGACTATCTTTCAGCTTGCATCTCAAATGTCACCATCTCTCAAGAGAGGATTTTCCTAATCATGCTATTGAAATAGCTACCCTCCTCCTTCCCTCAGTTACTTTGTCTCACTATTCTATTTTCTTCTTTTTCTTTAAACAACGCTTGTCACTATATAAGATTATTTATTAGTTTACCTGCTTATTGTCCACTTTCTGCCACTGTAATGGAATTTCTGGGAGAGTGGGTGTCCTGCTTGTTTGCGTGTGATGCAGAATGGCATTCTTTTGACTGACAGTATACTCCCCCCTTTACTGGGCAGGAAAGAAAGTAAAACATCAGTGTTCTGGAGGTCAGACGCCTACTGCAGCTGGTGCTGGGCCAGAAGTCTTCTCTGGGCCTGGTGGTATCCTTTTTTTTCTTTCTCCTGTTAACTTTTGAGGAAGACACATCTGGAAAACTGGCCTGATCACAGAAAATAATAACACATTTACACTTGAGGCAGATGGTACTGTCGAGTAACAACATCTGGAGCTGAAGATCCAGCTGACAATGGGGGTAACTGTCAAAATATTTAAAGACCGTTCACATTGTTCTTTTCAAATTATGTCTTTGTCCTTGTTGAATTTATGATGTAGTTGGCAGATGCTGAGTGACTTTCTCCTCCTTCCACAGAAATACCTGGATCCCTTCCTTCTACTGCCAATGAGCCTGGCCTTGGTGATAGGCGTTTGTTTTAGGCCCAAATAGAAGGGATTCCTCAAACAGCCTTTTTATAATTACCACACCTCTGGAAAGAAATGCTTTTAAAATATTAGGTTTCTGTGAGTGTTTTTAGCAATGGACTTTCTGGGTGCTGTAATCTGCTTTTCTCCCAGAAGTTTGTATCTTCTTATGTTTAAAATATCCTGGAAATAAGAAATAATGGTTAGAGCCATGGAACATTTCACCTTGGAATGTGTAGTTTTGCTAACTAAAACATGTAGTTGTTGAGTTAGAAGAAGGAAATGAAAGGCAGAATGGAAGCCTGTCCCAAGTTAAGCCTTTAATGTAGATTAACTCATGGGTATCAGATAGCTTTCAGCTGCTTTTCAGCAGAAGGCACATTATATATTACATTTGACCCTTCACACATTCCTGGTCTGTTGATGTTTCTCTGATGTCTATAAGATGATTAGATTTTGCTTAGATCATTGAGCCTATATTTGATCTATCTTTCTTTCAAATAAGAAATATCTTCTGAAATGTCAAAGCTTTTCTGTCCCATGAGGGAGCCAGGATTATCGAAAGCAGAAAGTTATGTAAGATACTGATCCTTTAAGGTGGAATGAGGAGAACTAATTTTTACCAACTTTTTGCTCCGTAACCAGAGCAAGCAAGACTATAACTTTACAGTGTTGCTGTAGTTTGTCTTTGAAAAGTGCGAACTCTGAATACTACAGCCAGCCAAAATGTAGAAACTAATGTTTTCCTCTCAGACTGATTTTTGTTAAGTGGCATTTTGGGAATAAAATCTAGGTGCCAACTTAACTTAAGCAGCTTCACTTTGTAGTGTCTGGCTCTATTTTATTGTCTTACTGTCCATTTATTTATTTGTATTAATAAGTATGACTTAAATAAAGACGATGGTGTTAATGTTATGCCGTATATTGCAGGAACTTTTTACATTTCTTCATAGAAGTCTCTGAAACTGAATATCTTTATTTTTATAAACATTTCTGATTTGGTGCATAGATAATTGAAACTCTGAGAGGCCAACATGTTTGTAAGTCTTCACAATCCTAAGAGTCTCAAGCTTCTGTTTGGAGCTCCTGGCTCCACAGTCCACCAGCTCTCCCTGCTTTTCATGCAGTGGCATCTTGTTATGCCCTCTCCTTTTCTCTGAATACTCCTAGGAGTAGAGTTCTCCTAAAAATGGGAAGTCAAAACTGTACTTTCTATATTAGTATTTCTTGTATTTTTTCTTGGAGAACTTTTATTTTAAAAATTTTTATTTTAATGGTACATTTTAGATGTACAAAGTGATAACATTCATCATAGGGGATTTGTACCTGTACATGATATATCTTGTTGCTTCTTTTTTTCCATTCCCCTTTCCTCCCTTCACTTCCTCCTCCCTCCTTATTATTTCTTGTATTTTTAAAACACCTTAATTTTCTAATTTCTGGTATGCCCAATAACCAAAAATGATATTTTCTTTCTTTTTCATGTAAATGATCACAGAAGAATGTTTTTAAAAAATTTAGACATCTCAATGAAGTTTGAAAAGGCCCATAAACAAACACAAAATTGTAACACAAGGAAGCTCATCGTAGTAAATTATGTGAAAACCCCTTGGACAGCAGCTTCTACTTCCATGTTTGAAAGTTAAAAGTTATAAAAATCAGCAAATCTGGCAAATTGTAAAATTCACACCTCAGTAATTATACACTATGGAATGATAAAGGAGACATTCCAAAGAAGGACTTAACATTATGTAAAAACTGGGGGAAAGAACAAGTAGAAATATTTAGAAATGGAAAATATGTACTTTGAAATAACCCCCATACATACTTTATATAGAAGACTACGACTGAAAATAAAATTAGAATGCATCTTGGAAATCACTTAGAAGGCAGCACAGAGTGGGGACTGAATGGACAGTGTGGAAAAGAAGCTCAGAGAGATATTGAAGATAAAATGGGTGACTTTGATATGATAATTCCATAAGGATAGGGTAGATGGAATGTGAGAGAGAAAATATTTGAAGATGTAGTTTGGAGGACTTCTAGATTTGAAAAAAATAAGTATTGAGATGGAAGGTACTCAGTTCCTGAATACAAAAACAAAAAACCAAAAACGCCAATTTCACAACCAGACATGTCATAATGAAAATGTAAAACTTCAAAGATAGAACAAGAAGCCTCAAGGACTCACAAAGACAGATCACCTATGAAACAGCAAAGATCAGACTGATCATAAACTACTAATAATTAAAAATACATTCCATGAGGACATAAAATAGCTTCTGAGTTATGAGGGAATAACGCTTGTTAGAATTCTATCCCAAGCTAAACTATAATTCCATATTGAAGGCAAATGGCATTTTCAAATGACAAAGATGGACAAAATTACTACTTCCTGAATCAAAACAAAACAAGACAAAAACTACTTATATTTTACTGAGGAAAATGGACCCAGAGGAAGGTATAGAGTACAAGAAGCAAGAGTGAATAGCAAGGTGCTGAAAAATAAATTTTGGTAATACTAAATAAATATTGCTTATAAAATTAACAACACTGATTTGTGAGACATTTTAAAACAATGAAGAATCAAATTCCTAAGCAACATCATGGATGGTAGGGCCAGAATTTCAAAGTATAGAATATTCTATTTTTATTTTGTTTGGGAAGATAATGGGATGTTGATTAAAGCTTAAATAGATAAGCATATTGAAAAATTAAGGGTGGTCATTAAGAGACTAGAAATGAAGTCAAAACTAGTAGAAGATTTAAAAAGAATAAGATGGTACAACAGAAACATTTGTCCTACCAGACGGAGAAAGCCAGACATACCTAGAGATGGAGTGGTATGAACTACACTGAATCACATGTACAATAGGATTGCCCAAAGTATTGAACTTGAGTGTAATTGTACCTTAGTATTTCCAATTTCCAGGAAATACAAGGATAGATAAACAAGAATAAAGAAACAATTTTGCCATGCTATGAGAAAACTGACTTGAAATCTTATAAAAAGACAAGCATGAAAAAAAAAAACAAGATGATTAGATTAAAAAGACACAGTAACAAAACAACATCTGGGCCGTTTTAGATTCTTATTTAACTTTAACTGGAAAATTTGAATGAAAATTGGTATCAGGTAATGTGGAGGAATTAGTGTTAACTTTATCAGAAGTGCAAATAGTGTGTTATATAAGAAAATGTATTTTTGGAGATATCTTAGAAATATGTGGTGGTAAAATGACAGAAATATGTAGTGGTAAAATGACATGAGGTATTCTACTGATTGTATAATACTTTAGGAAAAAGAAAAAGGAATATATGAAGCAAGTGGTCTTGCTAATTGTTGAAACTTGGCGATGTGTACAGTGTGATCAATTTTCTCAGGCTCTATAGGTGTGAATAGTTATCAGAAACATTTAAAATAGTATTATGATTAAGAAGACTTGAAAATAAAGGAATGGAAAATAGTGCCCTAGGAAAATACTAATAGAAACCAATTTCATAATTTTTTAAAATCATGCAAAATATAAATTAACCCCAAATTATTAGAGATATAATCTAATGATAACAATCTACTCAAGAAACTATAACCTTCTTTATGTACTAAACAACATAGCTTTCACACATATAAAGCCACAGTTGAATAATTATAGTAGGAAATTAAAAAACCTATTAGTCAATGGAAAATTATAATGTATCTGTTTCAGAAATTTACAGTCTAAGACATAAAACATTTCAATAACAGATTTAATAAACTTTCAGTAAAGATATATGGTTATTGTCCAGTGGATACACAGACACACACGTACATACACATATGCATACAAACACTATACAAACACTATACCTATTATGAAACACACGGGGTAATTTTAAAAAATTGGCTACAAGTGCATCTTAATGACACTGAAAATCTTTTGGACTCACACCGTGCTTTCTGAATACAAAGTATATTGCTAGAGTATGATGTGATGCTTCAATACATATATTCTTGTGTAATGTTTAAATTGGTATAAGCACATTTATCTCCTCAAATATTTATCATTACTTTGTGGTGAAAACATTAAAAAATTTTTCTTTTAATGTTTTTGTAACATATAGTATATTATCTATGATCTTCCTGCTGTGCAATAGAAGATCCGAAATTAATTATCTAATTATAACTTAGTACCAACCCATTGACCACTCTCCCCACCCCTGCCCCAGCCTTGGTAATGACCATTCTACTCACAGTTCTATGCATTCAACTCTTTTAGATTTCACATATGAGTGAGATCATGCCTTGCTCTCTATGTCTGTGCCTGGTTTACTCCACTTAACACAATGACCTCCAGCTCCATCCATGTTGTCACAAATGACAGAATTACATCCTTTTTTATGCCTGAATAGTATCCTGTGTGTGTGTGTGTGTGTGTGTGTGTGTGTGTGAAGAGAGAGAGAGAGAGCTTGTCTATTTGATTGGCTTGAGAGACACCGAGACACCTAGATTACTAAAGCATACTTACTTTTCAGTGTGTCTGGGTGAGTCGTGGAGGTATGACCTTGGGTGTACTATCTGGTGCCTGGTCCCTTCCTCTGTGATGCTCTTTCTCTGTGTCTAGTCTTCAGGAAGAGAGCAGCTTACTCCACCACACTCTTCTGCCATGATGTTTCTGCTGCTGTGGACCGAAATCTTTGAAACTATAAGTCAAATAAATCTCTCCTACTTTAAGTTGTGGATGTCAGGTCCTAGCAATGGAATAGCTGACCAATACATTTTCTTTATCCATTCATCAGCTACTCCTCAGTTGATGGGCACTTATGTTGTTTCCATTTCTTGGCTATGGTGAATAGTGATGTAATAAACATGGGAATGCAGATGACTTTTGAACATGCTGATTTCACTTCCTCTGGGCTTGCTGGATCATATGGTGTGTTTATTTTTAATTTGTTGAGGAACCTCAATACAGTTTTCCATAATGGCTAAACCACCAACAATATGTAGGAGTTCCCTTTCTCACATTCTTGTATCTTTTGTCTATTTGATAACAGCTATTCTAGCTGGAGTAAAGAGCTGACTCACTGTACTTTTAATTTGTATTTCTCTGGATGATTAGTAATGTTGATCATATTTTTTTATATAGCTATTGGGCATTTGTATGTTTTCTTTTGAGAAATGTCTATTTAGATCTATTGCTTATTTTTAATTGGATTATCTTTCGTTTTTCTGTTATGTTGTTTGAGTTCCTTGTGTATTCTAGATATTATCTCCTCGTTAGATGTATACGTTGCATTTTCTGTGTTCTATAGGTTGTCTTTTCATTCTGCCAATTGTTTCCTTTGCTATGCAGAACTGTTTTATCGGTGTAATGTAATCTCATTTATCTGCTTTTACTTTTGTTTTCTGTGCATTTGAGATCCTATCCAAGAAAATCCATGCTATTCCAACATGTTTCTCCTGTGTAGTTTCATAGTTTCAGGTCTTACATTTTAAGTCTTTAATCCATTTTGAGTTTTTTTTTTTTTTTTTTGCATGTGTGTATCATGAGAGCTAGGGGTATAATTTCAATCTTGTACATGTGAATATCTAATTATTCAAGTATCATTTATTGAAAGAGATTGTCTTTTCCCCAATGCAGGTTCTCAGCATCTTTAGCAAAGTTCAGTGGGCAGTAGGAAAGTATGTTAACCTCTAGACTGTATATTCTATTCCATTGGTCTGTGTGTCTGTTTTTATGGTGGTATTGTGCTGTTTTGATTGCTATAGATTTGTAGTGTATTTGTAATCAGGTAGTGTAATGTCTCCTGCTTTCTTCTTTTTGTTTAAAATGGCTTTGACTATTCAGGTTTATTTATGGTTCTATGCAAATTTTAGGTTTTTTTTTCTAGTTCTGTGAAGAATGACATTGGTAACAAGAGGCATCTAGATACAGCAAAAATTAAAGTTTTAGGAAGATTTTGTTATTAAGACAATGTGGCATTGATGAAGCATTAGTGAAATAGATAAATGGAAACACTGGAGTAGGAGGAGAAAAATATATATGAAAAAGAAGCCAGGTGTGGTGGCACATGTCTATAATCCCAACACTCTGGGAGGTTGAGGCAGAAAGATTGCAAATTCAATCCCAGTCTGGACAGTATAGCAATTTAGTGTCTTAGTTACTTTTTTCATTGCTGGGACAAAATACCAGCGACCCACAAGTTAAAGGAGGAAAGAAAGGTTTGCTTTAACTCACCATTTGTAGAGGTTTCAATCCAAGGCAGGGCAGTATGGCAGAGGGGCATCACAGAGGAGAATTCATGCTGTGCAGGTAGGAGACAGCCAGCAGTGAGCCTTCCTTTCCTTTTTATCCCATCCACACTACAAGCCTATTGGATGGTGCCACCCACATCTAGGGTGAGCTTTTTCGTTATTTACACCCAGAATCATGTGAAACCAGTCAGTGAATTAATTCAGTTATTGTACACCCTCAATCCATTATCAGACACCCATGATCCAGTCATTCCCAAAAGCCTCACCTAGGAGCTCATGAGGCTTTGGGGTGACATTTTAGATATATATCGTAACACTTAGCAACCTTGTCTAAAATTTTTTTAAGAAGGAGAGTTTTCTAGCTGGTATAAAGCCAGGCAAAGTGGTGCACATCTGTAATTCCATCACTCAGAATGCTGAGGTGGGAGGATTGTAAATTCAAGGCCAGCTTGGGTTACAGAGAGAGTTTGAGGCCAGCCTGAATGACAGAGTGAGATCTAGTCTCAAAAACTAATAAATAAATAAATGACAACTAATAAGAAAAACCACATGAAACCAAATAAAAATTGGTGTATATGAATCTTTTTTAAAATTTTTTAAATTTTGTTTTAATGGAGCTTGAGATATTCCTAGGTAAATGGTGTATATGAATCTTACAGATAAATTTCAAAACATGGTTTGGAGTAAAAGTAAGGAAGATACAGAATGGTACTTTATAACATCAGTTATATCAAATTAAAATAATTTGAAGAGCACCGTGTGTTTTTCATATGATTTATGACTTGGAAGAATACACACATCTACCCAATAGTTACCTACTTCAGACCAGTGCTTATTTGGGGGGAAAGGAGAAAAATAAATCTGGATAAAGTCACAGGCATAAATCAATTGAATTCATGAATATTAAATTTTGAAGAGATAAAGGATCTGAAGAAAAAAGCAATCATACTGAAAGCTGGCACTGCTTCTGAGTTAATAAAATGTTAATATATGTCCATATTTGAGAAGTAACAACTCAAAGCCAGGTTTCAAGTCTTTGAGTCTGGAGTTGGATCTTGAATCTCATCTTGAAACAAGGCAGGACATGGCTGCTTATTTTTCTTTGGCCTGGATCTCTACCTTGGTTGAGGCAAGCTCCACATGTACAGTTTTCACAGAAACAGTCCAAAAAGTTTGAGTGCCTCTTCTTTGTAGCCTCAAGTGTATGAAGCCAGAGAATCCATGTCAATAATATCAATGGACCACTGTGTGAAGGGCCTTATGGCCTTGAGCAGTACTCTGCCAGTGCTATTGAGCACTGTGGCACATCTGTGAGAGTACTGATAAGGGTCAAACTAGGAAGAGAATGTGCAAACCTCTCACACTCCACATAAGAAAAGCCTGGGTGGATGCAGAGAAACAGAGTTCACCATGAATAAGAAGCAGCAGCTAGAGTTTGGGATAAAGGTCTAAAATAGGCCTCAGTTTCAGCTCTGCCTGTTCCTCTCAGCGTGTTAAAGGCACTAGATCCTTTACAGTCTGGAGTCCATTCTATGATGGGGTCAGGGTTAAAATGTTCCCGAGTTTGTTTAGCTAAAAGGCTGAGGGACTTAAAGCATTCCAGGGCGTTCTGGCTACAAAGAGCAGTTTCTTTCCTGGTCCTTCCACTTGACATCCTGTTTAGAAGTGGTCATGCTATCTGTAAGATTCATGACTTTCAGAGTTGTCATCTGAACACAGATAAGGACCAAATGCTGTTGTGATGGTAGTGGTCTTGAATAGTATTAGACTCAAGATCAGTGATGAATCAGTGGAGAATCAGGAGAATCAGTGGAGAGGTAACTTGTGGTGAAAGCTATGAGTTTGCCCACTTACGTGGCCCAGAACAGCTACAGCTCAGGCGGTGATGTGAATGCCCCACTTGGATATATTCTCCTCAGCCTTGGTTGGTAGGTCCCCTGTACTACACCTTGGATTTCCTGCAGGGCGGTCTTCTCACCACCAGCGGTATTTGGCAATGATACTCTTTGGGTCAGAATGCAAGCAGAGACATTTTTCCCGTCAGTAATGATTTTGTTTTGCTTACTTAAGAAGGAAGAGACTTGAGCAAGACAGTTGATGGGAGTGTTTGCCTCAAGATACCCTTGATCTCTTGTTCCCAGAGCAGTCTTGGGTAAAATTGGACTCTGAAGAGGTGCATCCAGAAGTAGTTGACTCCTCCACTCAACTCCCAAATCCAGGAGAGCATTGATCTCCAGGGCCATGGAAACTCAGGATGAACTATCACAGGAACCAAATGAATGTGTGTTTGCCATTTCTAGACCTCTGTCTTGATTTGGGGGATTTTCCTTCTAAGCGTTAAGACTTGCATGGAACCAATGATATGGTATGAGTGTATCACTATCTGCTGTATTTCTTAATCTAAAACCAACAAGAAGATGGCAGTAGTCTGTAGTAACTCTTCTCAGCCCCGGATGCGGGCGAGGCTTTCTACATCTAGGTCAAGATCTTTCCCCTTTTGACATTGTTCTTTGTCTAGTAGCATGAACCCTTTCTAGATATTTCTCCAAAGGGAAATTAAGTATGGCCTTGACCTTAAATATATGTGTATATTTATTTGTATTTTTTCTTTATAATGCCATTTAAATAAAGTGAGAATCCTATGGTTATGGCAACTGGAAATAGAATATACACAAAGCCCTTTAATTCTGGTTATTCTCTTGAGATCAAAGTGACATCCATTCTCTTCCTTTGTTTTGTCTGGCCTCTACCACAAGGTCTAGTTTACTTAAATAATTTCTTTTAACTTTGGAAATTTAACTTTTATTTTCTTTGGCTAGACTTATGCCTTTTCTAGATTCGTTTTCTGATCAACATTTCACCCTCACAATATCAGCTTACGTTTTACAAGTGTTTTCCTAAACTTTTATTTTATAAAGTGAAAGCCCCTCAGGGTGTGGTAGCACAGGCCCTGGGATTATAACCTGAGGCCGAAGATCACAGTTTGAGGCCAGCCTAGGCAATTTAATGAGACCTTGTCTCAAAATAAAAATAAAATGACACTTGCCTAGTATGTGTGAGGCACTAGGTCCAATCCCCAGTACCACCATTCACAATTTTTCCTGGTTTGTTTTTATCATTTCATCTTTCCTTGAGTTGCAGTTTAATATATTACTATCACAAGAATATCCACATTCTCTTATTAATTCACCCCATGTGAACCATGTAAATGCACAATCTCTAATCCTCTTAACCAGGCCCAGGTGGTATATTTGGAAATAATGTCCTACTGACAGTCAGAGCTGTGACCTAGTTCTTCACCCCATTGACCCATGGGTTGCCACGCTACTGTGGTCCTCTGTAATTGATTGTCACCTCTAATTAGAACTTTACACTGATTTTGTCATAGGCACCAAGGCCCAGGATACGTTTCCATAGGCCACATTCCAGAAATTTCTTCCAGTAAAGACTATTTCTCTTCTCTTCCCTCAGAACATGGTTATAGGACACATCCTGGAAGAAATTTCTGGGTCAAGACAATTCCATGTGCAGTTTTTTTCTTGTTTTAATTTATTATTATTTCTTTAATTTTAAATTTTTATTAGTACATGTTTGCAGTTCATGCAATTTACAGTCATCTTGGGGAGTGGTTGCATGTACATTCCACAGCTTGTTTCCTTTTTAAATCCCCTTCCCCTTCCCTCCCTCCCTCCCTCATTCTCTAATTCCCCTATCCCATTTTTCATTCTTTTTGATATTATTAATCATAGCTCATGTTATGATATATAATGTTTACATTAGTTAGGGTTTTTAAGTAAGTTCTTATACATGGCATATCTTTATTCTACTCATTTCCCCTCCCTCCTCCTTATCCCTCATGCTTTTTTCCTTGGACCACTTCCCTATTGCAAGAGATCCATCTCCTTGTCCTCTTCTATCCTTCCTTTATTATTCTCTTTGTTCGTACTTTGCATCACTTAAATGAAAGATACCATAAGGTATTTAAGCTCATGTGTCTGGTTTGTTTTGCTTAACATTATATTTTCCAGGCGCATCCATTTCCTACAAATGTCTCAAATCTGTCATTCTTTAGAGCAGAGTAGTATTCCATTGTATATAGATACCACATTTTCTTTACCCAGTTATCTGTTGATGGATATACAGGCTATTTCCAGGATTTAGCTGTTAGGAGCTGTGCTACTATAAACATTGGTGTGCACGCATCACTATACTGTGATGTCTTAAGCTCTTTGGGAAAGACACCTAATGGGGATCACTGGGTCATATGGAATTTCTAATTTAAGTTGTTTGAGAAATCTCCATACTGATTTCCGTAATGGCTGTACTAGTTTACATTTCTACCCACAATGAAAGAGGATTCCTTTTTCACCATAGCCTCACCAGCATTTGCTATTGCTTGATTTGCAGTTTTCAGATGAGTTTCTCCTGAGGTAATATAGAAACTATTATTCAAATATCCATCCTCAAATTTCCAGTAGGACTTCTTTCTTTCTCTCACCAATGTAAGGAACACATTCCTTATCACTGGTACAGTAACCAGATTGTATTTTACCCTGCAAGATCTCTTGCCATTTTAAAAATATTTCTGAGTTTGATCCCAGACAACCCAGCATAGAATTCATATGGACATGACTCCACAGCTCCACAAAAATCAGTCCCTAAAGAACTTTGCAGATCAAGTTGTTCCACAATGAGGAGCAGCCTGGATGACCATGATTCGGTTACCAAAAAATGCAGCAAGAGCCAAACAAATCATGCACCCTCTAGCTTCTCGTTACACTGGGTATCACCATCATGAGTGGAAGCATCAGATATCATTAAGCGTTCAGCAGAGTCAAAGACCTATGAAAACGATTATTAACTGCTATGAAAGTGAATACATTTTTTAAAATATTAATTTCACTTCTAATCTTCAATATATTTTTCCTGTGGTGTGTAAAGTCCAATTCCTCTTTGACCTTTATCCCCAATCATGGTTCCCCATCAGCTCTCCAATTTTAAATATGGTCATTTTTGGTATCTATTCCTAGAATTCTCTCTATATATTTTCACACATAAACATAGCATACATTAGTAATATGTAATAGCCTTCTGTATATTGCTGTTTTTTTTTTCTCTAACTCAATAGCACACATTTGTTGATTTTACTATATTGGTGTTTATATATTATAATAGTTACAATTAGGTTCAAATGGTAATAGGAACTTTCAAATAACTGTTCATAAAGAATATAAAGTTTCTTTCTCCCTCTCCTTTACTTAGAGAGATAATCAGTCTGGGGCTGGTTTAGTGTTACGGGTCACCAAGACACAGCCCCCTTTGAGCTCATTGTTCCAGTGGGAGCCATTGTCAAGGTTATCTCATGGTCTAAGACTCATGATCCAAGACTACCTGAATTCAGTTGTCTGGAAGGAGGATGTTTAAAGTAATTTCTTGAAATTGCAGACATCATTTGCTCCCTTGTACCATCGGCCAGAACGTGTCACACTGCATACCTACTGCATGGGACACTGGACGTCATTATGTTTTGGGTGGGTGGTTACAACCTTAGCTAAAATCTTGCAAATTTAATAGTGAGAAAAAAGAGAAAGGCAAGAGTCTGGGGGAAAACTAGCAATTAGATTTGCCTAATTTTTCTCACAGCTAGTGGCTAGGGTGTATTGATCCCGTTCTTGAGGAGAAAAAAAAGAGGAATGAAACCTGGTATTGTTGGTAAACCCCAGAAACTGCTGACATTCGTTATTGTGTATTGTGTCAAATAGTCTCCATATGGCCTTACAAATTCATTCTCCACCTTCTTGTCATTCTCTACACTTGGCCTGTGGAGCTCGTCTCGAGGTCCCCTTGTCTATGTAACTTCCTGTCCTTGTCCTTCTGATCTTTCAAGCGTATAGCTATTTTAACTCTGGGCTACTACACCACTCCTTGTGTTTTTCTCACATTTCACCTATACTTGTGTAAATGGGTAAATGTTATCCTAATCTGAATGTGACAAATAATTCTTGTCAAGATCATGACTAATGAAAGTACTGAGGTCTGAGGTCTGAGACGGTGGTTCTCTAGTATTCCAATGGCAAACTAATGTTGTGCTATGTACGTGTCCCACCTGGTTCTCACTGCCCACTTGATGACCTTGTTGACCTCCATGGGGCTCTATTTTTTTCATCTCCAAGGTATGAAAGTGTCTAGATGCATATTTCTCAAATGTGAATGTACATCAGCCTCACTGAGAAGGCTTGTAAGAATATAGATATCTGGGTTCCACCTTAAAAGTTCTAGAATCAGTAGGTGTAGGCCAAGAAATTTGTATTTCCAGCAAGTTACAACTGATGCTAAAGCTGCTGCCCTGAGGATCTCACTTTGAGAATCACTGGTCTTGAAGATAGTATCAGTAATAATCCTGTTCATTTCAGTATTTGATGACCTAATTTCAGCCTCTCAGTATGGCTTTGCTTCATTTAATTTTTTCATGGATGAAAGGATTCTGCTGGTCATCTTTTGTAAAAATCTTTCCAGTAGTGGTAACCACAGATACTGTGCCGTGGGTGGCCGAGTGAGATGACTTTCATTCAAATTTACTGAGTGAAAGGACAAGTAGGTCAAAAGAGTCATGTTTAAAAAAAGTAAAACCATCCATTGCCAAGTCTGATTTTAGAACACATATTCAAGGATTTCCCTTGTGTGTAGCTCCTTAGTAGATTTTAATATCTGGATGTGGCTAATTTCTTACTCATTTTTATATTTGGTTTGTTTCTGAATTCTGCATTTGGTCAAAGAATCAGAGCAAAAGAATTTGTTTCCAAAACATTCATGTATTAACCCTTGGTAGGACTCCTTGAGCCGAGATAAGACAATTGCAACTTTGTTGTGATGGATAGTTTAATTCTGGCCAGGTGATTAGGATTAGCTAATTATTTTACTTGTTTTATGGGTTGCACAACAGCCCATGCTTTTTGTGGCTAGAATGAGCCAGACAAATGAACCTCAAATATGGCAGATACCTGAGGGCAGCCTGAACAGAGCAGGACCTCATATTGCGGCCAGTAAATTTGTTTAAGGAATGCATGAGGAGGGGGCCTGGGCTTCAGCACTAACAGTCTCAAAAACCACACACAGACCAGGGACCAGAGGTGATGGTCAAGATAGCATGAAAGGAAGTTGAAAAGTAGCTGTTGACTGTGGTACTTTTCCTACCTGGCACTCCTCATTGTGGCTGTTCCGTGACTGGTTCTCCTTTTTTCTGGGCTTAGATTTGCTGGATACATCTTAGTGATCTGGTATGGTCTAAGTCTATATACAAAGATATGTACCTGATTTTGTTCTTCTTTCCCAAGAACTTCTACTAATGTCTGCTGCATGTATTAGGTAGTCAATAAATATTAAAGAATAAAACATGCAGGGTGCTTTCAGGAAATGCTCTTAAGCTGGTTGGATGAACTGTTGTAGTTCTACCATACAGAGAGGTAATCTTTTGTTTTAATTTACTAATGCCTTGACCTGTCATGAACACTGGGTTACACTGTGCAAATTTTCAACAATGATGTGATTTTTCAGTCAGCTGTTTGTTCCAGATATGCTGGAGTATTTGCTAGTAATTCAATTTCTGCTTGTTGAATTCAACCATTGCCAATCTGAGCTCAGTGTGAGTTTCCTATTGCTATTGAGTTCAATACCAGCATCTTGGTTTTCTGCCAGTTCTTAACTGTCTGAGCATTTATTTCTATCTTACTTTTTGGTCAGTAGAAGAAAAAAAGACATATGAAAGTAAAAGGGATGGAATCAAGAATATAATAGACTATCTTTTGATATTCACTTCCAAAATCTGCAGTTTTGGAAATCAAGTAGACAAGCCTCTGTTCTATTACACTAAAGATGCATGAGAAAGTTTATGATGAAAACTCAAAATATTTCTTTGTTTGTGATGAAAGAAATGAGTACTATTCTTGTGTAACCTGTTCTGGGATAGAGTTTGGGATTACTATGCTAGTGGCCTAGGAAGATTTTTTTTTATATTTCCTTACTCCTTGCCTCCCTGTCTATCTTTCCTTGTAAAGAATTATACTTTACTGATTGTACTTTACTAGGATTGTAAAATTTGTACTTTATTAAGAATAATTATGGATTTTCTTGTGAGGAAAAATATAACTTGAACTTGCTTAAAAAATATGGGATATATTACCAAATTCATTTCATTCATTAATGAAATATATAGAGTGCATACTATATGTCAGGCACTATTCTTGATGTTGTGGATATTTGAGTATACAAAAACTTACAAGAATCCTCCTCCCAACCCCTAACTCTTCTTACCATACATGATCACCAAAGGTTTGTGCTTTTGAAAGCAGGGACTCAAATCCTTTCTTTTCTTTTTTTTTTTCTCTTCTACCTCAACTTTTTTCACTGCTTCTTTATTCTTTTAGACTAATTCCCCAACATGTCAGGGAAGTTTGCTGCAAAGAGCACCAAGCTTCCCATGTATGCCTTTGCCTTAGAGGAGAAGCCCCCTTCCATTCTTAGTGTAAAAACCCCCTTGTTGGCCTGAATTGGGTCACATGATTAAATCACAAGCATATTTTTGACTTACAACTGTGGCTCTCTAGTTTGTTGAATCCAGTTGCAGTCCATTCTTCCATGGTAGGACTGGAGGAGGAGAAGCAATGCTTTAAATAAAGAGGGCTGCTGTTCCCTAAGGAAGAAAGTAGTGGTGCTAGGCAGATAAAATAATAGTAGCCCATCATGATGTTCTCTTATGATACATACTACAAAATTTTTATATTAACTTTTTTCTGGATGTGATTTAGACATCTTACCAAATCCTCGAGAACAGTGATTGTTTAATTAATCTGTGTTTTACTTAATAGAGGTGGTGTGAAACTTTGTTCATAATAGGTACTTAATACATGATTGCTAAATAAATAAATGGTCCTGAGTTGTTGAAATTTCTCTATCTTCTTGGAACACATCAAGAATTATAATG
This sequence comes from Hystrix cristata, assembly GCA_004026905.1. NCBI lineage: Eukaryota > Metazoa > Chordata > Mammalia > Rodentia > Hystricidae > Hystrix > Hystrix cristata. The sequence continues at coordinate 59,472 of PVJO010004940.1, forward strand.
GAAGCTAATATTTATTGACCACTCACTGTGTGTCTGGGTTGTTTCAAGATAAAGACTATCTATCATTTAACCTGAGTAAAAATTCTATGTTGAAGATACATTTTTAAATGATTATTTTCACATTTTGGTGGAGAAACTAGATTAGGTAAAGTTAAGTAAATCCGTTTAAAGTTACACAAAATTATACTCTTCTATGTTAACACATTTTGACCTGCCTCATTTTTTTTTATATTCATCTACATGGAAAGATGCCTTTTTAAAACCTGTTCGTTATTCCTTACTATTTTAGTTTAGGACATAAAGAGATAAATGAAAGTATGTAGAAAATACAAACATCACAGAACACATGTGTTCTAATGTGCAGATTCTAGAGTGAAGGGATTGAAGAACTCATAGGAAACTAGTAAGAGATCAGAAGAGCCAGGTTTGGTAACAAAGGTCAAAGAGAACTTCAGGCATTTATAAATATGTTAATTTTTAGCAGAAAGGATTTATTCAAATGTTATTGGTATTTTACAAAATTTTTAAATTTTAAAATTGGTGTATATTTGTAATACATAATAGCTACATTTGTTTTGGGGAGTTGATATATATATATATATATATATATATATATATATATATATATATATGGTGAACCCTTTAGAGCTTTCAATGATACAAACAGCCCACTGTGGCACACTTGCCTCAGGTTTGCTACCACCAGTATATATGCTATGGTATTTTGATCATTTTTTAGCCCTCTCTCATTCTGTTATCCCATATCCAAAAAGTGTGCTTACCTATTTCTACCATCTCTCCTCTATTTTACTCTTTAACTTATTTAATATCTTGGGTTTCTCATGTGAGAGAAACTATGCCATATGATAACTTTCTGTATCTGACTTATTTCACTTAACATTATAGTCTGGAGATCTATTCACACTCCTGCAAATGACATGAATTCATTCTTTATACATGAATAAAATTCTATTGTGTGTATATAACACATTTTCTTTATTCAGTCATCTATTGATGGATATCTAGGCTGTTTCCAAAGTTTAGTCATTGTGAATCGCACTGCTATAAATATGGTATGTGTCTATCACTCTAATATGATGACTTTAATGCTTTAGGGAATATACCCAGAAAAGGTATAGCTGGGTCAGATGGAATGTTTATTTTTAGTTTCTTGAAGATTCTCCATACTGATTTCCATAGTGGTACTACTTTACATTCCCACTGACAGTGTAGAAGGGTTTCTTTTTCCCCACATCCTCACCAGTATTGGTTATTTTTTTGTGTTCTTTATGATAGTCATTTTGATTGAAGTAAGATAGAATCTGAGTTGTTTTGATTCACATTTCCCTAATGGCTAAAGATGATGAACATTTTTTTCATGTACTTATTGGCCACTTGTATTTCTTTGAAGTGTCTATGCATTTCGGTTGTCTATTTTTTGGTTGGGCCATTTGCTTTTGGGACATTAATTTTTTATACCTTTATGTATATTCTAGATATTAGTCCTCTGTGAGCTGAGTAGCTAGCAGAAATCTTTTTCTTATTCCGTAGGTTGTCTCTTCACTCCTTTGCTGTGCAGAAGCTTTTTAATTTAATGTAATCCTATTTGTTGATTCCTGGTATTATTTCTCGTGCTATTAAGTTCTGTTTAGGAATTCCTCGCCTATGCCTATGGATTCAAGTATTTCCATATGATATCTTATAATAGGTTCAGCTTTTGTGTATTTATATCTATGTCTTTGATTCATTTGATTTTATTTTAGTAAAGGGTGAGAGATATGGAACTAGTTTCATTTGTCTACACATGGCTAATCAATTTTTCCAGCACTGTGAAAAAGTCTATTTTTCCTTCAGTGTGTGTTTTTGGATCCTTTGTCAAAGGTCAGATGGCTGAAGGTGTATAGAATTATTTCTGTGCTTCTATTCTATGTCACTGGTATTCATGTCTATTTTTGTGTCAGTACCATGCTGTTTTTGTTACTATAGCTTTGAAGTATGACTTGAAATCCAGGATTGTGACGCCTCCCTCTTTGCTCTTTTTTGCTCAAGATTGCGTTGGTTAGCCTAGGTCTCTTTTGGTTTTATTTGCATTTTAAGATTGTTTGTATCTAGTTCTGTAAAGAATATTTTTGATATTTTAATAGAAATCTCATTAAATCTTTATCTTGCTTTTGGTAATATTGCCATTTTAACAATATTGATTCTGCTTACCCAGGAAAAGGGGATATCTTTCCATTTTCTAATGTCCTCTTAAAGATCTTTTTACTTAAAATACTGTGGGAGAACTTAATATGCTTTGTTAAAATTTTGTAATCAGTACATTTATAAAGGAGACTTCAGGGCCTATATTACCAGGAATTATTTAAGAGTCAGGTTAAAACTTTGAAAGCATTGCCAATCTTACATTCATAAAGTTGAAATAGCCAATCAAAAGAGGTAGGGAATAAAGTCAGTTTTCCCCTTCCAAACACTATGGTTTGTCATTCATGAACATGTGTTCCTTTGCTGAGAATTTTTGTAACCCAGTCAAACAGATGAATTCAGTTAGGAAGATCACAAAGTTCATTTCTGGCACTCTCTTCCTCCAGGCCCTAGCTTTAGCCATTTGGATAGACACTACAGAGTCATTATTTTTTAGCAAAAGTAAATATATTTTTAATGAATATTTGTCTATTAATTTTCAGTGTAATTTATCAGCTTCTCTTGGCTTCTCTTTTTAGCTTGCATTTATAGCTTTCTCTATGTTTTCTAGGAATTTTTATCTAATTTTTTTCATTTGCTCCTGGTTACAATTCTCAAAGCTTATTTTTTGAATTGAGTTTTGTTATGATTTTTTGTAATAGGTTTTGAGTGTGCTGCCTGTTAAGAACACTGGCAAAAACATCTCACAAAGAACTGAATAAAAAAATATAAATAAACACATTTATTGACTTAGTTGGTTTTTCCACAGTTCAACTCAATTGACCCAGCAGTCCTACTTGGCATTTTTAAACCACTTGATGATTCCAAGCCCATTGGAAGGAAACTGGGATCATTAAAATGAGTGTAGAAACTTTATGGCACTTTTCCACAGCAGTTTTATTACATGTATTGTATAGTTTCAATCCACAATTAAGACTTCAACTGTACATGCACTTTTCCAGACAAGACTAGAGTTGAAATTACCTTTGTTTAGGGAGGAGGATGCTGAGTTGGATGGTGTGTTCTTTGCAACCCAGGCAGTGCCATCTCCAGCTGTGAATTTTTGCAAGTGTTTCACATTTCAGTTTGCAGCACTATCCTTCATTTCATGTTGGCTCCACTGTGTGAAAATCGAAGCAGGCAAACACTGCAGGATTCTAATAAGTTTCTCAGTTTTGCAGGCAGTGTGACTTTTTTTTTTTTGCTGGGGAACAAGATAGCAGAATAAAACTCTAAACAACAAACATATTTCCACCAACAGAGCCTGTTAAAGTATGCAATGTAAACTTCAGCTACAGAGGCCTTAATTTAGCCCACTTGAGAAACTCATCTTCTTTCTTTTGGAGAAGACATATTTATTTTTTGTTGCTAAATCTCTCTTAATCGCTAAGAAGACTATTGCGTTTCAGTAAGAGAAAATATTTTGAAAACATGATGAAACGACTTACGTAGGATCGACTGTGTGCGCATTATGAAAAGATAGGTTTCCTTCTGCACAAGTCAAAATCTGAGGTGAGTATAAATACTCTTCACATGAGGACTGTGACCCCCTTTTTCTTCTTAGGATTTACATGTCTTATGGATTTTAGGCAAAAGAATGAACAAAATGAACAAAGAATATATTTCATAAGAATATGTAATCTCATGAGTTTTCCTCCCAAAAAGCAGACTCATATATAACGATTACCTCAGGAAAGAGATATATCCAGTGATCACCGAATTAAAGTTCAAAGAAATGCTATTACATCTAGTGAATAAAGAGATGCAAAAATATATTGATGGATATATATTGATCAAACTGACACGTTTGATCCTTATTAATGGAGCTCGGCATGGTATGGATTCTGGGAGTGCATGTTAAGAGTATATAAACTGTGTAACAGTTTATATACTCTTAACAATACACAGACCAGAATGTTACCAATGGAAGAACAGTAAACTTGGTCATGCTAGGCAATCTCAGGTAGTACTTACGTGAAAATAATAGCGATTTATTTAAAAGATAGAAGAGGCAAGAGGATGTACTAGATGCCACCATCTTTGGGAGGTTTTCTCTGCTTCTTTCACACTATCTTCAAGAACATTTTTGGTATTTTGCACTTTCTCCCATAATACAGATTATCATTTACTTATGTTTTTTTCTGGATGATTATTTATTTACTTACCTGCTTCTTATACTAGATGGTGTAATATCTGGGATTGAGATACAACCATACCTCTTTTGCTGAGCACAGCACCTGATTGATTTAAAAGCCCCAAATGTTGGCTGAATAAATAAGTGGTGGTATGATTTGTTGCCAGATGTTGGATTCAGGCTCATGGATCTGTCACTAACTGAAGTAGACATCCCTTCACAGTGGCCTCTGTTTCATTTATCTGTGAAATGAGGAGAGTCATTGGTAGTTTTCAAATGGCTCAATACCCTCTTCAAACACATTAAACAGAAAAGAAAGCTACTATAGTTGCACTGGGAATTGAGTTGGAACAAATTGGCTTAAGTTGGTGGAACTTTAACAGCTCACTGATGTCCTTGCTGATGAGGACAATTAGAAAACCTTAGATTTCTAAGGGTCCTATTCAGTCAGTGCCTCTAAATTTGTGCATAGATCATCGCACTGCCTTTGGAATAATTATTACTGGCAAACAAAATCTTATTCTTGGATTTCAGGTCAGCGCTAAGTGAAATTGATATGAATAAAAAGGGTTAGATTGTATCATATGACTCTAGTTAGCAATGGATAGGTAACTCTTTCCTCTCCAACTTAGACATAAAGGGTGGGTTTTCACATGACTAAATGACTATTGTTTACCCAATGGGAAGAGTAAAAAGATGAAAATCATTCCATCAAAAGGTATCAAAAACCAATCAGCCTAACTTATTGGCTTCCAGGTTACTTTTTGCCTGGCATTGTCTGCCATGGTTCTCCACAGCAGATTAATTCTCAGTTATTTTTTGTGTGGACTCACAGAGAACAATGCTAACGATAAAGGAGTCAGTGCTCTGTAGATTTTTTCTGTTGACAAATTGACCAGCAATAAAAATACATCTATGAATTTGGAGGGCAGTTCAGCTGAGACCAGTAGTAAGAGAGTCACTTTTTTCCTCCTTTCTATTGTACTGCTTTTATAAAAATTGGGTCCTAAAAAAAATAAAAATAAAAAAATTTAAAAAAAAGAGTTGGGTCCTTGCCAGTCTCATCAATCATATCGCACACTGTTTCACACTTTTGTTCATTTTGCTTCAGACTTACCAGCATCCTTTTTATTCCTTAAACACTACAGACTAGATTTTCTTCAGGGCCCTTAACATTTTTATTTGATTAGTATATGTTTGCAATACATGAAATTTGCATTCATCTTAGGGAATAGGTACATGTATATAATATATCTCGATTCTTTTTTATTCCTCTTTCCCTCTCACCCACCTCCCTTCTTCCATCTCTAGATTCCTTTTCCCCATTTTCATTGTTGTTGTTGTTATTATTATTTTTAGTTCATGTTTATGACATACAGTGTTTACATTCATTGTGCATATTTGGTACATGCACATGACACATCTTACATCCCTTTACTTCTCCTTCCCCTCATCTATGTCTCTTGGGCCCCTTCTCACTTGCAGATCTATCTCCATGTTTTCTTCTATTGATCCTTTATTTCGCTCTTTATTTCCACTTTGCCTTACTCAAATGAGAGACACCATGTGGTATTTAAGCTTGTGTGTTTGATTTATTTCTCTTATTATGTTTTCCTGGTATATTCATTTTTCTACAAATATCTCAAATTTATCTTTCTTTATAGCTGAGTAATATTGCATTATGTATGGAGGCCACAATCTCTTTTTCCGTTTGTCTGTTGATGGACATATAGGCTGCTTTCAAGTCTTTGCTATTATGAATTGTGCTGCTATAAACGTGGGTGTGTTTGTATCACTGTAATATGTTATCTTTAGTTCTTTTGGGAAGATACCCAGAACGGGGAGAGCTTGGTCAAATGGTACTTCTATTTTTAATTCTTTGAAATATCTCAGGGCCTTTACACTTGGTATTACTGCTGCCTGGGTGTTCTTTACTTGAGCATTGCTTGTTCTCTCACTTTTTTCACATTTCTATTCGAAAGTCACCTCTGCAAACCTCCCCTGATCACTCTGTTTCTTCGTCCTCTTATCTTCTCTAGCTCTTTTTTCCTAGTTTATTTTCTTGATAGCTCTGGTCAGTACCTGATAATTAATACTGAGACTTATGTATATTGTTTACTTCCCTCATCAGAATGCCAGTTCCATGAGGCAGGTTTTTTTTTTTCTCTTATTCACCAGTTTTCTTAGAATCTACACTAGTACCTTTTACTATTGCTTGAAAGAAATAAAGAAAGAATGAAGTCTCCAGCCTACTTAGAATGACAGATCATCTAATCTGATCTGTAAACAGTATCTGGTTGAGGTCTTGGTACTTTTGGTGATGAAGGGAAAAGGAAGTGGTTGCACATTAAAAGATTCATATTTTAGGAAAGACTCAGCAAATATCTTTCCAAATAGATGTTCTTGCTACATGAGAGTTAGCAGCACGGATTTATTTGGCAAAGTACTGTGGTGGTGATTACATATTTCTCTTCAATTATTAAAGTTCTTTGAAGCTTTCGTTTTCTGTTGCTCATGTCCCGCCACACATTTCTGCACAGCATTTGCTCAGTGGGGATTACAGAAAGGACCTGGCTGCACAGCACCATGCTAGTGCTACGGAGGACATGGGACACCATGACACTGTGTCCTCAAGAAGCTGGCAGTTGGCTGAGGAGACTCGACTTTCACTTGCAGCATCTGAGTGTATGTTTATATGATGGAGAACTAAGACAAATACTGGTTTACTGTGGTCTACAAATGGAGGAAAGTGATACATGTGGGCCAGACAGATAAGAAAGAAAGCAGGTAGGACTTGCACCATGTCATGAAAAAAGGTCTGGTTCCGCTGATATAGAAATAGGGATGACAGTGTGATTCAATGTGTGATTCAAAGTCAGGAATGTCTGATGTGTTTGAGAGACCAAGGGGGCAAGCTCCTCTGTCCTTGTTCGCCTAATCTGAGTGGAAGAAATTGCCTGTTGGTCTACTTTAGAAATAGCATTTCATTGTGGAGTTTGCTATCTGATTTCCACTTTAACTTTTGTGGTTAAATTGGAGCATTTCGAATTGAGACATTATTTGCTCTTAAGCAAAAATACTCACTATATGCCACAGGGTGTTCCCTTTCCTAGGTGTCAATTCCATCATCCATATTTATGTTGGAACTTTACTGCCCTTGGAAGGCACTAGCAATAGAAGACAACTTCTCTCTTATTTCTTCTTTCTAGGGAAGTGACAAAGGAACTAACTCAGCCAGTAAAGTCACCCAGGGTAAGATGGTGTCCAAGCCTATTGGACTATTGTAACAGAATGCCATGAATGAGATATTCCATAAACAACAGAAATTTGTTTTCATGTCTAGAGTCTAGGAAGTCCAAGACCAAGGTGCTGGCATCTCTGATGGCTGTTGAAGGCTGGCTTACTGGTGTATAAATGGTATGCAGATTGAGATGAGGCAACTCTTGAGTCTCTTATAAAATTACTAATCCTATTCTTGAGGGCAGAGCCCTTATGACCTAATTGCTTTCCATATCTTTACCTCCTTCAACTGTGGGATACAGATTTCAGCATGTGAATTGGGGAGGGGGCATAAACAGCTGGAGAATAGAGTATCTTGAAATCAGTATTGTAGGGAGCATTAGAGTAAGAGCTCCTGTCATTGTTTGAATCACGGCCTGATAAAGAACTCTGAAGCCAGCTGCATTAAGCCAAAATATCACATGGCTCGTCTGCCATGGAGAATAACTGCAATTGGTAGCTAGATGTTGCAGTTTCTCTGAGGAGGTTCTGGGTAACAGATGTGGCCTGAATAAAAATATAGTATGTTGTACCTATTTGGCATTTCATCTTTTCACTGAAGCAGGAAGGACAATTATTTATTTATTTTTAAAGTAAAATCACCAACCCTACACACTGTCACCTGGGCTATAAGTTAGATGATTTAGGAGTCATTTTGGCTTCAGTGATGGTGTTAGAATTCTGAAGTAGATGTGTTTCTAGACTTATTGCTGAGGAGGTTCAGGATACTCTGTCACATGTCCTGATTTTTCACTGTCTTTTTACCCACAGAAACTTTTCTGCTGATTGGAGCTTAATGTGGCTTTACTACTTGCTTTCTAGGTAGCCAGGGAGAAGTGAATGATGTGCGTGAAAACTCGCCTTCTCTGGGCAGTTCCAAATACCACAAAAGAAGACAGCAGGGGGGATTTTGGAAGATCGCTTAGAATATACTGTCCTACCTGTGTCTGCTTGCACCAGGAGACACAGGCAAGGCAGGAGTTGAAAATATCATTTCCCCCATTAATCATGAAGTGGTGTGACAGCTTGCCCTGGACCAAAGGGGAGGGCAACAAAGACTTAATAATTGCTAGAACCCCATTTACTTTATACTCTGGAAAGCTATTGCAGAAATTATTACTTTTGGGGAAAGGTATTTTAATTGCATCTTTGAGAAGGGGACATTACTGTCTACCCAGCAGGTCATATCAAGGATCATTTATTCCTGCTTTCTTAAAATTTAGCTTAAAATTTTCACAACATTTTATTATCTCAGTTCACTTCCTCCTTCCTCATCTACGTCTCAGCCTGTTCCTTGTTGTCCCATAATGCTCCCTAAGGGATGGATGGCCATGGTGATGTATCTATTTCTTCCCTCCTCCTCCTCCTCTGGTTCTCTCATCTCCTCTATCCTCTGCCAATAAATCAGTCCCAGGACCCCACCTTCCTCAGTCTCTGATTCTATCACTTATCCATTAACTCACAAATCAAAGCTCATGCCTTTCTCCCTCTCCTGAGCTTAGATTTTTTACTCTGGCCTGGTGGGCATCTCTGTCAGGATGACTTGTAACCTTTTCCATTTCTGTTCACTGGTGTCAAGGCTTCCGGTGGGTGGCTGGCTCATTCTGTTGTGTCAACATGCTCTGTTTGATGGGCACACCATTTATATTGTTTGGTTTTATATATTGGTTTTTTGAATGTGAATTCTCTAATTCATCAAATTCTTCCCCAATCCCTAATAACATTGTATACCTGTCACATGTCCTATTCATGTTGCATGACTATTCCTAGAGACCTTTGAGCCTTAGATCCCAGCCACAGAGATGCTGATTTTTTCTTGTCCACTTCACTCCTTCTCCATCATCACAGCTAAGCATGTCCCAACCATCTCTGAAGCATCCACCAAGTCCCTGCCATTCTTTCCAATTCCTGCCATTCTGTCCCTTAGTTACGTGGACATCTGCGATGGAATCCAGCTGTGTTTGTCTCACCTCTGATTAACCCCTCTGCAAACTACAGAAGGTGGTGGCAATTCCCTGATACAACACTTTTAATTGACTTTGTATTTTGACTAAATTAAGTCAGCTTTCTTCATGCTGGTTCACTTGTCTCTCTCAAGTACCATCATTTATTTTAAAATATATCATTCTTAAGCACTAGCCGCCTGCTCATAGTAGCTTAACTTTTCTGCCTCTATCCTTGCTCTGGTTTTCCCAACCCTGTGTGTCAGCATCCTTTTTGTCTTTCAAGGTACATGCACAGAGGAGCAGGGCAGACAAAAGCAAGGAATGAAGCAGGTCATGGGTTGGGTACAATAGGGAGAGGTGGGGACTGTAGCAAACTGGAGAGCTGAGGTCTGGTTTAAAGGGACAGCTATTACTTTGCTTTGGTAATTTTTATTAGATTAGAATGCAGACCTGAAACTTTTGAATATTTTGATTTTCCACAAGAAATCAGAATCCTGGATATGGTTTTTATTCAATATTGGCAGTTAATTTACAGAAAATATTTTTAAAATATCAGGTGAGCTATACAAACCTATGCACGAGCCCTCATGGACAGCAGGTTTTCATAGGCACATGTGGAATCCAGCCGCATGTGAAGCTTGACCTCAAGCTTTACGTCATTCTCTGTTTTTACACGTCCTCCTTTCTTTCTTTGACAAAACCCTTTGTGTGATATGCTGTGTCACGCTTACTGGCTTTAGATACAGGTAACTGCTGTGCTGATTTTACCTTATCATGCAGACCTTCTTGAAAACGGATACTGGATCTGGTCAATCATGTCTCAAAGTCTCCTGGAAATTGGAACAGTGAATTGTACACTTCAAGCATATTTTAGTAGGAATATTTTCAAATGGATTACATAGTGGTGAGTTTGCGGTATATACCCCTAACAGGGCCACTATTGGGGCAGACTGGACATATTAGGTAATGAAAAAAAAAATATATATATATATGCTTCCCAGCCCTTGATTGCCTATAATTTCTCAGACTTCCTTTAAATGTATCCTAAAACTGGAAATGTCCCCTCACTCTAAGTAGGAATTATACTCCTTAGTGAAATAATTTGTAATCATTTTTCTTCAGGTCTATATAATTTTTTTCTAGTTCATCTGGATTCTGGATCCCTAATAGACAAATACAGATTTAAAATTCAATTTTTCACCTTTCCCATGGGAAAGAAAGTTTTCTCTGGCTTTCATAGTCTTTTTTTTTTTTTTTTTTTTTTTTTTTTTTTTTTTTTTTTTTTTTTTTTTTTTTTTTTTTTTTTTTTTTTTTTTTTTTTTTTTTTTTTTTTTTTTTGGTGGGCAAGAAAAGAGTTTAAGGCCAATGTCTTAAATAAGAGCCCTAAAATGTGTTTTTTATTATGGACTTAGTTTTGAGGTTTTTTTTTTTTTTCACGTTAGCTTTAGATATTTAATGCATTTTAGAAACCCAGAACTAGAGGTATTTTGAGGTGAACCTAGTAAGAATCCATTTTTGGCTTCTTTTGCTCTGTTTTTCATGAAATGAAAAATGAAAATGTAAGGTCAAACTTGACTACTTTGTATTAACATTAAATTCAGTAAAATCTCATGTCTTACAAAGCAAAGAGAAGATTTCTGTGGCAAAGTGGGAAAAAAGCAACAGATGAAGAATGCAGTCTCTGTGGGACAAATGGCTGACTGTAGCTCCTGAGCCCTGTGTTCCGTTGGCTGCCAAGACTGAGAAATGGAAACGCCAAACCGCCAGTGTCTCTGCCTGGGCTGTGAGATTCTGTGGGGTTATCCCAGTGCCAAGGGTAACAGCTGAGAGAAACCTGGAAATAATGGAATGTGATTGATTACACTTGGGAAACAGCGAGGCTTGTTGAAACTAGTATAAAAATAACTTAACATGTAACAGCCCCAGAAATAATCACGGTGTTGAGCCCAGGTCACAGTGTGTGAAATAACTCAGGTATTTCTGATTAATTTGGTCTCGGGTTGTATTTGCTAGGAAGTCTTGCTGTGTGCATGTGTGTCAAGTGCGCACACACTGTGAGTACTTATTAAGAATTCAGTTACTTTGGTTGACAAGCAGAAAGCTTAAGCCTATAACTGATATACAGAGGGTTTCTTTTTCTTAATTGACCAGCCATGTTACAAATTCCATTTTGTGAATTGTGGAGGCTTTTGCATAAATTTCAGTGGATCTTTTGGTTAAGGTTAAATTTTGTTCTATCTCCCCACTCCCATCTCCCAGGCTACCTTAGAAAGGTTGAATTTTTGACATCCAGTTCTTTTTTCTTTCTTCTCTTTTATTTTCCAGAGCTGCCGCCTTCTGAAATAAGATGTGTTGGTTAAAGAGGATTAGATGTAGATGTCTTTCAATAGAAAGATTTGTTCCAAATACCCTTAGTCGTGTTCTTTTTCATTGTACAAGAACTTGTACTTTTGTTGCCAGCAAGAGACACCAATGCTAATTTGAGCAAAAGTAAAGGAGTTTATTGAAAGGATACAGAGTGCTCTACAGAATTAAAGGAAAGGCAAAATATCCAGGCGTCAGAGAGGAAGCAGAGGTCTTTTGAGCATGTAGGTAGTAAAAACACATTCCTTTTTATGTCCCACTGACAGGTTGAATGAGCTCCAAAAGTCTTCTATGGTTAGTTTACACCACAAGAAGTAAGCTCATAGTGATGGTGAAAACAAAAGGTAAGTGGAAACCTGTGCTACTTTTAAAAATCTGGTCTCAGAATAGCACACTGCCACTTCCAGTCACATTCATTTGCCAGAGCAATTCATATGGCCAAGACCAGTACCTATGGGCCTGGGAAATACTCTTTCCTCCAGCATGAACAATAGCAAAGTCACGTGATGGTGGGCGCAGGTTACAGAAGGGTTTAAGCAGCAGTGGCTAGTCATCAATCTATTGCACAGTCCCAGAGACTTCGGAGCGGGGATATCAAGAAAAGGAACAGAAGCAAGTCAAGCAAACAAATATCTTTAATGAGTTAGTGGTACTATTTAGTATTTGTCTTGAATTTTGGTAATGCTTATGAAAACTTTTGATGCGTAAGCGTTTGTGTATGAAGAACTCTTGAAGACATAGGTGTAGGCAAAGACTTTAGGAACAAATCCCCAGTTGCCCAGGAAATATCACAAAGAATCAACAACTGGGATCTAATCTTATTAAAAAGCTTTTGCACAGCAAAAGAAACCACCAACAGAGTGAGGAGACAACCCACAGAGTGGGAAAAAATTTTTGCCAGCTATTCCTCTGACAAAGGACTAAGATCTCGAATACATAAAGAACTGAAAAAAATCAGACTCCCTACATTTAAAGACCCAATCCAAAAGTCGGCAGCTGAAATGAATAGACACTTCTCAGATGAAGAAGCAGAAACAGCAAATAAACATATGAAAAAATGTTCAACATCACTGGTCATTTGAGAGATCCAAATAAAAACAACACTGAGATTCCATCTCACTCCAGAAAGAATGGCTATTAACAACAATTTAGCCAATAACAAATGCTGGAGGGGCTGTGGAGAAAAAGGAACTCTTCTCCATGGTGGTGGTAGTGTACACTGGTGCAACCACTGTGGAAATCATTGTGGAGATTCCTCAGGGGACTAGGACTAGAGGCTCCATTTGACCCAGCTATTCCCCTTCTTGGTATCTTCCCCAAATAATTAAAAGCAGTATACCACAGCGATACATGCACAATCATGTTTATAGTGGTACAGTTTGTAATAGCAAAATCTTGGAAACAGCCCAAATGCCCATCAACCAAGGAATGGATAAAGAAAATGTGTTTTTTTATAAATATAATGGAGTACTACTCTGCCATAAAGAATGATAAGCTTGAGATATTTCTAGGTAAATGGATGCATCTTGAGACCATACCCTTAAGTGAAATAAATCAGACACACATGTTTAAATATTGCATTTTTTCTCTGGTGTGAGGAACTGAAAGTTTAAATAAAGACTAAAATGTATTATATTGAGAAAGGGAAGAAAGTGTCCAAATGAGAAGGGAAACAAGGGAGGGAGAGGGGGAAAGGAACAGAGGGACAAGAGAAATAAGAAATAGAAGAAAAAAATGGAAACAAAGCTTTTGTAAATAAGGAGGAAGGGGCTGAAGGAAGGGGAGGAGAATGGGAAAAAAAGCAACAAGATATATCATGTACAGGTACAAATCCCCTATGATGAATGTTATCACTATGTACATCTAAAATGTACCATTAAAATAAAATTAAAAAAAGAGTTTGGATATGAAAAGAAGTTCTCGGTAACTTTTGCTCAGTAGAGTTTCCAACCTATGCATGTATCTGTGGAGTTTAGCCATCTGGACAATGGATAATGGTCTTGGAGTTTCCCTTTCCATTTTTGGGAAAGGGAAGAGAGTGGTTGTTCTTCTGATGTTGTTCAACATCTGATGTTATAGAAGGCTGAGGTTCAGAACTGTATTATGTGTGCAGCCAATTCTTAGAAAGGTGGCCATGGGGCTTTCAACCTTCCAGGATCCTTTTGGTATTTGTTTTAACTCTTATTTGCAAAGAGATGTTGGAATTATGAGGAGGGCTACATCATGGGCACTTACATCCCTTAGGGATGTTTAGATTATCTATTGCTGTGTAGCACATTACTCCCGAAATTTAATGGTAATATAACACATTTTTATTATGCACATAGATTCTGTGGGTCAGAAATTCAGATAGGAAATATCAGGGATGATTTGACTCTGTTCCACAATGTCTGGGGCTTCAAATGGAAGATTCAAGTAGTGGAGGTTTTTGATAGCTATCCAATAGAATCACCAGAAAGCTCCTTCACTCACATACTGGGGGTACTTGGTGGTTAATACTGGTTTATGATAGACTTTCCCTTGGGTCTATTCACTGGTTTATCTAGACATTCTCTTTCTATGTGGTCTAGACATTCACTCTCCAAGGGTGATTATTGAGAGAGAAAGAGAGAGAGAGACAAACAGACAGACAGACAGAGACAGAGAGAGATAGAGACTGCTGGAAGCTGTGTTGCCTTTTCAAACCTACCCTCTGAAGTTGTTAACAGAGGTATTCTTCCAAAGACTTCTATTCATTGAGGTGGTATGAGACTCACCTGGTTTCAAGGGGCGGGGTATAGATTTTATCACTTGATGGGGAAATGGCAAGATAATACAAGAACATTTGGTATCTATAATAATGATTCAGCTATTTTGGAAATACAATTTGCTATAGTCTGCTGTCTGGCTACAACAATGCATATCCCTTCCACAAAGCTATTCTCTCATAGACACTAAGCCTTATCTGATTATCATAGTGGACTCCAACTTAAAGCCCAGGTCCAGGCCCAGTGCCGGGGAGGGCATACTGTAGGAGCAGTAGGTTCTGGGCTGTGCTGACTTTTGCATCCTCATTCAGAGACTCCACTAAAGCATTGATTGGTCAACAATTAGGAATACACTAGCTAAGCCTTGTCTGCAACAAATGTTCAAGTCTATCAAAATTCAACACCAGATAAGCCCAAGATCCAGACTCTCTCAGCAAAGAACTGGAGTACAAAAGTTAGTAAGGGCAGAAAACCAGCTGGGGGGCTGACCACATTTATTAGGGACTGGTTAGGGCTCCCTGGGGTATATGCTTTCACGGCTGCCTCAGTGACTTAGGAAACTGCAGGGCTTAGAAGGCACAGGAGTGTTAGAGACACCCTCCAAATGAAGCTAGGCCGTAGCTCACATCGATGCTCGAGCCAGCCACTTACGGAAAACGCAAGACCTGGGCAAGAAGCTCCTGATGCTTTGCTCCATTTACTATCAATGGTGATTTTATTCTGCTTTGTGTTTGAAGTAGACCTGCCAGGGGTTATCATTATTCCAGGTTCATGCTAATATTTACCAGGTGAAAGAACTTCATGGAGATAGCTTTAAAACAGCATTTTAAATGTTCCCCTTTTGCAGATTCATTGGTAAAGGGATTATTTTCCCTCTAAGTAGAATACTCTGTTGTCAACATTTTTCTTAATCCTAATAACCTTTCTAACTTTTGGCAAACATTTCAAAAACCACTTAACTAGAATGATAAATCTCAGTGTTGGCGGGAACCTCAGTGATCACTGAGCTCAAATAAGAGGATAGACATAAATTTTGCAGTGTTAGAGCCATGCATGGTAGTAGATGTCTATAATTCTACCATTCTGGGAAGCTGATACAGAAGGATCCCAAGTTTGAGCCCCGCTTGAGCAAATTAGCGACTTTATGAGTCCCTTTCTCAAAATAAAAAATAAAAATCTGCTGAAGACATAGCTCAGTGTGAAGACCCTGTGTTCAATCTCCAGTCATGAGAAAAAAAGTTAATTTCTGCCGAAACGTGTGAGGCTTTACAGGTCTGTGTGCATAGAAGAGATTTAAAATGATTTCAAAAAAGTACACCAGCCTTATATTCTTATGTGTAAAGGAAAATTGAGTGTTGCTCTGATCCCCTTCCATGTGTTTCACCTGATCTGCGATGGGGATTTAAGCAAGAAAGAGGCACTTCAGACTTAGTGATGTCATTTAACAAAATCACAAAATCTTATGTCCAATTCTGGTCCTTGTTCTGTTCTATATCTACCTATTTCAGGAATCCTAAACTCCTAGATTCTTTTATTTAAACAGGTCCAGCCCTTTTGCCACAGGAACAGGAAAATGTAATTATTCCTGACTGCCCTTAATAGTATTTACGCATTAAAGGAAATGCAGGAAGAGGGGATAATGTTTAAGAATCTGGCATATTTGCTAATAATGCTGTTTTAGGCATTAATTGCACAGTTAGTGGTGTCTTTATGGTCTTCCTCAAATCATAATCGGTTGGCAACTATTTTTCTCACGAAGTGTTATGAGGCTTTGGAAATATCTTCATCAAAACAATTACAGTAGTAATAACACGATTTTCAACCCACAAATTCAAGTAAGCAATAAATATCACATTCCTTTCCTGCCTTTGAGTCAAGGCGAGTTGGACTGCGAATGTTCATCTTCTTGGCTGAGGAAATTCCACCTCGGTTCTTCCCATGACTGCCCCTGCATTGAGGGTCACACTGTGGCTGGCAGCTTCCAGATTCTGCCAACTTACTTGAAAGGTGTCATCATCTCATGCATTTTGTCCTATGTTCATGATCTTCTAAGGTTCAGTGGCTCTGGCATCATTCAACCTTTGGGGAAGAGGAATTTTTGATCATGCTGTGAACTTGGAGCTGGGCCTATCACTTTCCTAGTCACACCACAGAGTTATAACTTGGAGGCTTTGGCAACAAACTGCCCAATAACCATCATGCCACGTGAAGAAAATAATCCCCTAATGTCACCTAATGTGCATTCTGCTGTTTTTCCTGGAGGGTTGACTATGTCTTCATTTCCATTTAGATCTTAATACGGAACGGCACCTTCGACCGAACTGTGGAATTGTGTCTCTCCTCTCTTCAGTGCTGCTGCTGTCATTAGCAGCCTTTTATTGTTTTACAGAAATTAGCTTTGTCTGTTGCATCTTGAGAGCTGTTTCTCTAGATCGCCTCACTTTTGATACTCATTCTCTCTCTCCCTCTTCCTCTCTCCACACCCTGATGCTGTGGGAATGGGACTAAATGGTTTCATGTGTTGTATTTTCTTTCTACTGGCCTGGCACCTCTCTGAGTGTCTAGTGGTTTTCATAAAGCAATGATCCTGAAGGCCTCGATAACATCATCGACTCTAACCTGAGGACTGCTTATTCATCCAGTGTGTTATGTAGAGATTTTGCTTTTCTTACTGTCTTCTGTCTGCCTCTAGGCTATTTGACTGACTGAAGTATTTTCATGAGAATCAAAATCAAAGGGAAGGAAATTATGCATTCTGTTATTTATTTAGTTTTATAACAGTTCTGGTCAAAGAGTTGGCAGTGTTGAGTCTCATGATACATTTACGTTTGTAGATTATGAGTGAATTTTCCTTTTCCTGTGTTTCCTTGTTTCTATTAGTGAGAATGATCAACAGTTACTTTTAATAAATAAACTGACTAAGGTACTTAAAGTTTAAATCAGTATAAGAAATTGTTTTTATAGAAACCGTTAATAAAGAAATAATACTGCCACTAAAGGGCCAGGATGGAGTCTGACATGATTTAGAGATATCCTTCCTTTTTAATATGTTCAGAGCTAAATCCAACTCTTATGTTAGGATTTTAATTTATTTCTATGTCACCATGCCACTTTCTCATTTTCATGACTTTGTGCAAAATGCTTTAAGTATTATATCCAGAATATATGAGAATTATTAAAAACATATTCATAGGCAATTTAGTGAAAATGTGTATATTCAGTTGTGTTGTTATTTGTAAAAGTAAAGCTGACAATCAAGCTTCTGCATGATTTTGACTTTAAAAATTTCACCTTATCTTACTTATACATAAGTCCCAGAATAAAAAGTACTGAAGTATTTTGAGATTATGCTAGACTCAGACAGTCCATTCTAGAAGTTAGTCATTGTTGATATTTATTCAAGTCAGAAAAGCAAAATGAGTATTTAAAATGACAGAAATATAGGAAGAAAATATATAGTAACAAGTCAGTTTAAAAATACAAAAAATAAAACCATATTTACTTCATCAAAGTATGTATGCATCAATGACATATATTTTATTTTATTTTATTTTATTTTTTATTTTTTTCTACAACTGGAGGTTCCATTTGACCCAGCTATTCCCCTACTGGGGATCTTCCCAGAAGAATTAAAATGACATATATTTTATTACATTAATCTGTTTTGTTTTCTTCAGTGCTCTTGGCAGAACATCAAAGATGGTACTAGTTGCTTAGTAACTTGTCCACTGAGTTGTCCTGATATAGGCCCATGAAGGCAAAGAACGTTTGTTGGGTCCTTTTCTGTGTCCTCAGTGTCTTGTAGAAGAAGGACTTGCTTATAGTACATGCTGTCTGTTGAATCAATGGGTAGATGTCTTTTTGTTTTTGGTGCCGGGGATCAAACTCAGGGCCTTGTACTTGCTAGGCAAGCGCTGTACCACTGAACTAAATCCTCAACCCTGGATGATTCTTTTGTAGCAAGGTTCTGTTTATATTAACCAGCTTAAGTGAGCCCTTTTATATTAGTTAAAATAATATTTAAAGAATAGACCAGTTTTTAAAATTATTTTTGTTGTTCAAAACTTAGTTTCCTTATTTCAGTAAAAATTTATGAAAATATTCCTACGTCCAAAGCTCACAGAATTAGTTATAAAAAAGAAAGCAAGTATCTAAGATCTTAGCCAAGGTTTTCTTTAAAAGAGAACTAGGCACTGGCAATCTTGACCTACCAAACTGCCAAGGAAGCAGAATCAATAGCAAGCTCAGGAGAGCGGGTATTTCTGTACTTTTGTGCTTTGAATTACTTTGATTTGGGACATCGTCAGTTGAACATCTCATGAATTATGGGATATAGAAATTCTCCAACTTTTGCTGCTCATATTTAATAATGGAATTTAATCATTGTGTCTATAACAGCTGGTACATCGGGAATACACTTTGTGTTTTGATCTTGGTTTAAAGTGTAATATTGAAAAATAGTAATGGTCTTGTGGTAACACAAGTTATAGATCCCTCCTACCTACGGTTTACATTATTAAAGAAACTGCAGAACTTGTGATATCTCTGGAGTTTAAAGAAACTCAACATCAAGGTTATTGAGTACTATTGCCTCTTCTCTCTTCTGTAGAAAGTCATCATATACTTTTTAATTCACTGAAGGAAGTCTAGATTGTTTCTCTAAAGCCCTGCACTCAGGATACAAACAAGATATATTAAGTGCTGGAATTATAATCATAAAATATTTTGTATGAGTTCTACTTTGATTTCCTTATAAGAATGTGGTTGGTACTTCTAAAATTTCCCTCCTGCCTAGGGAAACATTCAGAATTTGACAGGGCATATAATTTCTGTGGTTTTCCTCATCTTTGTTTACTTAGTAGCTTGCTTATTCTTTCAGTGATGAACCAGTTAGTTATCCTTCTTGCATCTTGACCTTGCAAATGACAGAAATGAACATTGTGGTTTGCACATCTTCTTAATCTCATGGCTGAGATCTCATTTTGAACATAAATGAACATCAAATTGTTCCAACTCCAGTAATGTATGACCCTGTGAATGCTATTGGTCATACGATCAATGAGGTTGGCAAGAAAGCTACTGCTCCTCCAGGGTTTATTTTCCACATTAGACCCAAGTTATGTATTACAGGTGAAAATTCCCTTCTACATCTCCAGAGCCAAGGAAGTTCTGACAGAAAATTCCCCATCTTGATAACAGCATTCTCTGTCTAACCGCCAATCATATGATTTCTTTTTCTTCTCTCACTAAAATAGCACGCTTCTTTCTGTCTGCTTCTTTCAGTGGGTCCTGAAATTCTGAATGAGGAAGAGATCCAGGGATGTCATGGTGATAATACTTTCTTCTGAGTGTCATCTAGGTCATCTGTGAAGCAGGTAGGCAGTCGATGGGCCCTGCAGTTACCATCTATCGCCTCAGAAGGAAAATTCCTGTTTCTGTCTGGCTAGACCCGAGTGGCCCGATCAGACAGGCTGCTCTCTGCCCAGCCGTAGGGGGCCACGCTGGCAATGCTGGTTTGGTTAGGAAAAGGAGAGCTTGGTGTTTCAATTCCACACAGACCCTCAAGCAATGTGCAGTTCAGACAGATAAGCTTTGGGGGTGACAAACAGAAACTTGGGAGGGGCGGGGAAGGGGGTGGAACCAAGATATATCATGTACAGGTACAAATTAACTATGATGAATGTGTTCCTTATGTATACAATGTACCAATACATGTTCTTGGTAAATAAAAAAGACAAAAAAGAAAGAAACTTGGTCCCCTAAGGAAGGGAGGTAGGGAGAATAGGAGTTAAAATAGCAGCTTCCCTGGTTTTCTTAAACATCTTTTTGATTTATTCATACAAGAAATTATGAAGTCCTTAGTCTAGTTCCAGCATGGCCCTGTTCCTTGCTATATTGAAGATGCTAAGGCCCCAGAAAATCTTATCTGCGATCCTAAAATTCCACAAACGTTGAGGAAAATGTTCTGGCTTTGCTAACTAACAGAAGGGCCTGGGTTCGAATCGTGTTTCTGCATGTTGGAGTGTCATGTGTGAATGCAGTGTTTGTGTCCTCCGCTCCACCAGCACATGGTTCCCCTTAGGAGGATAATCTTGTCCCTTTTGTGGTTATCTTGGGGGATAACCACTGCCCTTTTCCAGTGAAGACAGGAGTCCCAATTCCTGTTTTTGGATCTGAATCTTGAGGGAGGTTCAGCAAAGATAGTGGAGCCCACTTACCCCAGCAGGTGTTTAAAAGTTCTTGATGTTGGCTTCCTGGTTCTTGTCTCCTAGTTCTCCAGGAAAGCAGGGAGCCCCAGTATCCTGTCCACAGACTACCTTGTCCACCTTAGTGTGCCACACTTCATTTCTGTGGCCCTCAGTCAAAGAAGCCCTCCCTGAGTCTTGGTGTCTGTGTTGCTAAAATTGAAGAAGTAATGTCTACTTGACCAGGTGGGACGTGGCTCAATGAAATGGCAAAGATCCTGGCACAGTGCCTGTCCAATAGGAGGTGCACAATGAATGCATGGTAGATGGTAATTTGCTAGTGTGATTAACTCCATTCAGGCTGCTCTGCTTAAAAGCCTTGCTCAGAGCATCCATTCTGAGGGCCTCCCTCCCCCACACCACATATACTTTCCTCCTTTCGAGCTTGCCTGGAAGCCTGGGTTTATTAAGGAAAAATGGACCAAAATAGGGAGAATAGAAACAGAGTTGGAACCTCTAAGACAGTAAGGGAGCTGCCAGAGGAGAGAGGTGGAAGAGGCTGGGGTTTCATCCCGTGTGTAGGAGCTAGTCTGCTTGGGCTCAAATCACTGCTTCCCCACTAACTAGCTGTGTGATTTTAGGAAAGTACCGTGACCGCTTCCTGACTCAGTTTTCTGTAAAATGTGCTTATAATAATATACTGTGTTGTGGAGATCAAGACATAAAAGTACACGATACAGCATGACACTTTTAAGAGCTTAGAGAAAATACTTGTTAGGATTACATTTGTTGAGACAAACAGAAAATGACAATGTTTAATTTAAAACAAAAGGGGGAAAGGACTGGAAAGATACTGGGGCATTTGCGGAATTTCAGACAGAGCTGATAACTCTGGGCCAAGGAAGAGGGAATGCAGGGCGGGGCTGGACTGTCAGCAGCGAGAGCCCCTGGATAATTCCACTAGGGCCCTGCCCTGGGATTGACACCCCCCACACATCTGCTGGGCCGTCTGCCCTCCTTTCAAATGCACAGCATCCTAAATATCAAGTGACGCACCGCTGCGACCTCAGATGGTATCACATGGGTCAGACCACTTCAGGCCCAGATACCGGCTTAGCCTTTTGAAAAATCATGAGCTTTGCATCCCTTTTCCTGTTTATCAAAAATGAAATTGGTGTTAATAAAGGGCAAAGCACAGGTTGAGCCTGGTGAAGCAGAAGGCTTGCAAAGCCCTGGCTCCTTTCAAATCCTGCTCAAGGCGTATTACCCATGGAGAAAAGTGATTTTATTTAGCCCTGAGATTATGGTAGGAAAATCCAGAATGCTTTAGATTGTTTTTGATCCTAAAGTCCTTGACTAAATAAAAGGTTTTCGTATTTTGTCTATAATATTGCTAGACCAAAGTGGCAATTGTTGAAATACCTTTGTTGTGTATTATTTTAAATATGATACGTACTGTAGGTGTTAGAATTTGGATGGAGGAGAGAGATTTATAAAAAATGTTGTGCATCTTTTAGGAGTTTATAAATAATGAAGTATACAGACCATCTGAAACTATGATTTAGAACCTCTTTTGGGGAAATCTTTGAAGCCAAGAATACTGAGGTAATACTTAATTAAATATCTTATTTGGTGTCCTGTAAATTAAAATATAACTTCCAAAAATGTGAAAGAGTCAGTGTGAAGAATGATGGTGAGGATGAAGATGGTAGCTAATATTCATTATACACTCTGTACATTGCTAAGTGTAGTACATATATTAATTTGGTCTTCTCCCCACAACCCTGTGAAGTAGTTACTATTATAATCTCCATTTTACAAGCAAGGGAGCAGAGTCACTGAAAGGTGAGTTAATTCACCCAAGATTATACAGCAAGTAAGTGGCAGAGATGGATGTAAACCCAAGTCAACTAAGGCCAGAGCCTCGGCCCTTGGCCAGAACACGCCACTGTGATTTATAGCCTGGGAACATCAGGTTCCAGAATAAGGAGTGCAACAGACTCAGAAGCAAAATAAACATATTTAGTGCAATCCACGGGCCAATATAAACCATATATACACTGTCTTGTCTTTCCCAGTAAGACTTTGAGCAATGAAGCATTATACCCATTTCATAGAGAAGTAAATAGAAGTGTCTCAGTATTACACAGTTGGTGGATAGAGGAAATAGAGGGGCTGGTGTTGGAAACAAGGAATACTAAAGCCCAAAGCTTCTGTGTTTTTATGTTATAGAGTTTTCAGAATAAAAAGGATTGAAATGCTTCTCTTTCAGCTTCTTTAAATATTGTCCATGTCGTATTCCGATATGTTTGTTATTTGTAATGTATTGATACAATAAAAAAAGAAGACCCTGAGAAGCAAAGTCTTGTAGTTGTGGTGCAGAGTTGACCCATAGGACAGTTATTCTGAAATACTAGCTTTTTGTAAGGGTTTCAGCCTGAATTTTTGAATTCAGGCTGAAACCCTTACAGTCAAATTGCCTTGGATGTCATTACATAGACCATCTCAGTCAGAGATGGTCTATGTAATGACATCCAAGGCAATTTTTAGCTCTAACCTCAGAACAAACAGGTGAAGACATTTACCATTTCAGTGATAAGAGGAATGAAACTTTCTCCTGACAATATATATATATTCTAAAAAATGAAAAAGAAAAGCCTCTTAATAAAATGTATCCATTTTCCTAAAAAAAATGAAAGAAGTGAGGAAATAAAACACAAATGCTTTTGGAATTGGAAAGTTAACTAATACAGCAGCTATCCCAGCACCTAAGATGTGGGACTAGAGACTCAAGAAGGGATTGGCTTTGGGATGCTACACCAATTCTTCCATTTGAAAAATAGAATCATAGCACTGTCTCATTTTATATGACAAAGATGAATAAATGGGATAGCATATTTCCCTGTAAGTTATTTTGGAATAGATTGTGTGCTTCTAATAATAGTCAAATGAAGCTTTAAAAATAGATAAAGCCAGCCATAGAAAGTGGTATTATTGGGGCTGAAAATTTGGCCTGTTGTAAACATGAGCAGGATCAAATGGGGAACCACCTCCACTTATGAGATCACACCTGATTGTGATGCAAAGGCTACTGTGCACAGACACCAGATCACACCAGATCTTCGGAGACACCAGATCACATGACTGACAGGCCAGGCTAGGGCTGGTCTTGCTTTGAAATTTTCTCGGGAATGTGTCATCACTGTGAGGAAGGCTTGGAAATGATAGCATGTGCCACCAGTGCCTGCTAACATTCTTTTTTTTTTGTTTTGTTTTTTAAATCTCATTTGATGATATTTTTGTGTGAAGTAAGATTCAAGATCAAATAAAAGGGCATTACATATACAAGAGAGATATTTGGTCTCCAAATATGCCACTTCCGATTCAAGTGAACAGACATTGGGGGAAAGTCTGGAAAAAGAAAGTCAGGTAAAGTAGTATTGTTAGCTAAAGGAAATAAGGACAAGCCAAGCAGGTTTATTTATTCATTCATTCCGTTATCTATTCCACTCATTTTCAACACATGTTTATCAAACATTTACCTTATTACATGCTGAAAACATCATGTCCAGTACCTCCTTTACTTTCCACCATGACTTCTGTGGCAAGAAAGCCCAGTGTCCCCACCTGGTATATAAGGAAACAGAGCCTCAGGGAAGGGAAGTACCTCAGCCGAGGTCACATAGCTAGTACATGATGGAGCCTGAATTTGAGTATCTTCCATTTTGTTATGGTTTGTGCCTAAATGTCCTCCCAAAGCCTTATGAGGTCATAGGCGGGGCTTTTTCAGAGGTGGATGAATCCAGAGTGTGTGATGCTGGGATTAAGGGCGTGTGATTACTAAAATCAATCCACTTGTTGATTTGGCAACCACCCTAGTCCTGGCAGCCTGCATAAAATGTAAGTGGTGGAAAGAAGCTACTTAGGTCTCTTGCTTACCCTGCTGCTTTCTGCCTGTCTGCCATGCCAACCTGCCTTGGATCCAGCTAATTGTGAATTGAAACCTCTATGAACTGCAAGCTGAATAAACCTTTCGCCCTTCAACTTTGGGTGTCAGGTATTGTGTCTCAAACTTTCCAATGTTGGAACTTCCTGGGGGATGTTTTCTAGACTGCAGATTCCAGAGCACCACACTAGACATTTTGATTTGTTTGGTCTGGAGATGGGGGTACATATCTCCATGGTTTGTCTTTCATTACTGGGCTAAATTTATGTTAGACACTGCTCTATACTTTGTTGTCATCCAACAAACAGTAGTTTCTTTCTGAACAACTGTGAGATTACTCTGTGATTACCTTCAGTAACTTCACCCAAAAACTAAAATAATAAATCTTACCTTGATCCCTGGGGGGAAAATTAAAGAAGATGCTGTTTGGAAAGCACTGTGTCTGTAAATAATACTTCTTTTTTCCCAACAAGGCAGAAAAGACTATGACATTCAACATTAAGAGTATTTATGAAGTAACTTATTTGCTTGACCTAAATCAAGGCTGGAGCAGGAAGCAGATTCAGTAATGGGGTTTGCTTGAGTAAGAAATCATGGGAATGGAAGTATAATTAATCACAGAGGCAAACTTAATTGACGATCCAGGAGTGTGCTGAGCTGCATTTATTGCTAATGTAGCCCAGAGAAGTATGAATGCCAATTGCCAGCACTGGCCATTGTGTGACAGTGGTCATATTACTTCTTTCAGAATATCACATCCTTCAGCTGTAAAGTCAAGATAATAAAAGCTTCTTTATAGAGTTGTTGTGAGGATTAAATGAAATAATTTTATGCGAAGACATTAGCATGAAACTAGCAAGTCATCTGGTGGAGAGGAAACATATGAAGAGTATCTCTGGAGATTGTGATCATATTAGGTATTAGGTTCAATGATACCTGATACTTCTTCAGATATTATTGCACCTAAAGATGTAGTAAAAGCCCACAGTCCTCAGTATGAAGCCCTTAGCGCCAGAAGTTTATAAGAATTGCTGGAGTTTGGAAAGGTAATATGGTTATGTACACTACGCATCACATCAGGGGCAGAGACAGCTCCCTGTACTCAAACAGACTAATCTTTCTGCAGTGAAATAGATGAATATTCACACTAAGTGGTAAAAGTATCCCCATGTCCGTTCAGGTCAGGTTTTGTCATCTAAACTAAAGGCTTTTGGTTTTTATAGCGTTTTGGGTCTCAGAATTGCAGATAAAGAATTGAGGACCTGTCTAACAGTGCCACTAACATTATTCTCCCTGGATGCTACTTTTTGAATCTATAAATCAGGCACAACGTTAATACTAACCGTAACATTATGTCTAAATTCACTTATTAAATACATTTTTATAAGCTAGAAATTTTAGAGGTTACTGATAGGACAAATTGGAGGATTAAATTGTACTCTTTCTTTTTACCTTTTTTGGAAAATTATAAGAAGTGAAATAAAATCAGAAAAAACTTAGAAATCAGAGAGAAATACAATCCCCCCATGTAAGCATCTTAAAACTACAATGGTTACCTTTTTTGTGTAATTATTTATAGTTTTTATATAATTTTTATCTAAGTGTAAATATATTGGTGGTATAGTATTGCACAGCTAGCTTCTGTTTTAAAATTCTTATTGTGTTATGATATTTTCAGAGAGATCATTTTATTTTATTTTGTTTTGATTTTTTGAGACTGGGTCTCACTATGTAGCCAGGTTGGACTTGAAGTCACTATATAGCCCACACTGGCCTTGGTCTTGCAGAGATCCTCCTGCTGCAGCTTCCCAAATGCTGGGATTACAGGCATGTGCCACCACGTGTGGCCTCAGAGCGATCATTTTAAAGTTTGTTTATTATTATATCTTGCCATATTTGTGTAACAGTTCCCTCATTACTGGAAGTTTTCATTACTACTGAAGTGCTCTGATGAACTACATTTGCTCCTAGGTCACCGCAGCATGATGATGTAAAATTTGGGTACAAAGATAAAAAGATCTTAGACCAAAATTAGGAGAGGGGTGAGAGCAAATAGTCTAGAGCTGCATGTAATGCTGAGGATGTTTAAATTCAAGTACAAGGAATTGAGAAAACTATTCCAGTTTTAGGTGGGAGAAGAAATTTATTCAAAGAAGACATTTATTCAGGGACATAGTGGAACTCAGCACAGACAGGTTAATGGTAAGAAGGGTTATGGGAGGCGATCTGCATGTTGTTTTGGACAGACATTATTAGCAGCATGGCCTCTGTAGACTTGTGATGGAAAACTCAGTTTAGTTTACAAGACAGTGGCAGGATCGACATGCTTGGAGTATTCCTTTGCTTTAGGATAGCCGTGAATCCTGTTAAGTCATCACTCAAAGTTGGTTTCATTTCTGCATGCCCGTACTCTTCAGTTACTACCTATTCTCACTGGACACTTGCAAAGCAATCCTAATTGGTGTTCAACATGCTCCCCGGAACTTCTCCTATCCACTTTCCATACAGTAGCCAAAAAATCTTTTTTAACAAAAAAATTTTGCTAACCCATTTCCTGCTTAAAATCTTTTAATGTCTTCTTACTGTTCCTTGGATAAAAACAAAACTACTTAAACTAGATCAGTTGAATTTTTAAAAATTGTAAGTAACAAGCAATCTAATTCAACCTGATTTAACTAAAAAAGAGGACATTATTAGATAATTCTATGAAACATCAACATTTAGTTGGATATAAAGATATAAAAGACTTAGTACAGATCTGCTTCCTTTCTTTGCTTCCTCTATGTTGACTCTTTTCTTAGATGACATTTATTCTGTGGTGCTAACAGAATGGCCAGCAACTCTACTATGCCATAGTAAGTATTTAGTCTCAACACAAGTCTTATAATTCACTCTGATTGGGCAGGATTAGGTCATGTGTTTTTCTCTGAACCAATTACAGAGCTCAGGAGAGTAGGATATACTGATTGACCAAAGACTGGGTCACACCCTTTACCTAGAGTTTTGCTCATAGAAAGCACATGGACTTAGAGTGAAGAAGCATAGGCACCAGCAGGAAAACTGAGAGTCTCACTTTAGGAAAAGTGAAAATGTACTGTGGGGTGGGAATTACAATGTTCACTACTCTGTGTGGATATTCAGATCAAAAGTCTATTTTTCCTCCTCTATTTAGTACATCTCCTTTTGTTTTATCCCATCTAGCCATTTCGGTCCTTGTATCAGATAGCTGTTGCCACAGAACAAACAACCTCCAAACTTAGTTTAGTGGCTTTGACAATTCGAGCTGGGCTTGCCTCATTCTGCCTGGTTTTACTTGGTCAGGTCAACAATGGGCTGGCTGGTCTAGAATAGACTTGGCTGTGACGATACAGCTCTGTTCTATGTGGCCTGAAACTCCACCAAGTTATCACACATTTGTTTTCATAGTGAATTCAAGAGAGGGACTAGAAGTGCTTGGGATGTCTCGAGGACTAGGCTTAGAAGAGAAGCAAGACACATCATCCAGCCCAGGGTCAGTGTGGGAGAGTACCACCAATTTTGTGATTGATATAACCCTTCCTCTGTGTGCATTATTGATTGAGAAATAGTGGAGGATTATTCCTTCACACGTCATATCATTTATTCAACAAATACTGAGAACCAACTTTATACCAAAAATATATGAAATATAATTATGAATCCATGTTTATATAAGTGAAATCTAGGAAAAATGTTGCAAAAAACCTCACCATATGAATGCATTTGTTAGAATATTGTTAATATCCTTAAAAAAGAGAAACTCTTGCTGAGATTTATAAAATATACTTTTTTAGAAATAAGCTATTGAAGAAGAGATTGAATCACAGTATCACAATGAAGAATTAAATCTTCTGCTGAAATATGAAGAAGAATATTGGAACTTGGGGAAAGAAAGAGAAATATGATTCAATGTAAATGATTCTGTCTACTGCAGCAAAAAATTTATATATGTCTCCATTTCACAAGTACTTTTATATTTCCAAAATGATGACCGTTTGATTTTAACAGGCTCAAGCCTTATGTGCAGTCCTGCCACAGAATTACGAGAAGCTTCAAAATTTATTGAGGGACTGTAGGAAGATTGTTTACTGGTGAAGAGGGAGGAAATAAACTTTAGGTGGTCAATGGCTCTGGAGTCCTGCTGCTGATGCTCCTAGAATTTTGGAGACTTAAAGCTGGCTGGGAGAAGGAAACCATTTATCAGTCACCCCGAAGGCAGCAAAGTACGTTGCAGTAAGTGTGCCAGTTCTTTACCCTTTCCCTATCTGTGCCCTTGTCGTGTGCAGTTCTCTCCCAGAGTGGGAACACAACCTGCCCTATCTGCTGACACTGGGGTCAGCTGTGGAAGTTGTTTTGGCCAATGAGATATGAGCAGCCAGTGCAGACAGAGGGGCTTGCGATGGGCTTTTATGCTGGGACTGACTTTTCACTTCAAACTGTACCGTCTCCGGGAAAACAAGTTCAGGCTAGCTTCTCTGGGGAAGGAGTGTTCCCATGTAGAACAGTGGCGGGCCACTTGGTCTCAGCCTAGATCAATCAACAATTAGCCAAATCCAGAAATAAGACTGATCTCAACCACGAGCAGCGGCTCTACCTAGGTATTCCCATTCAGCTAGATGCATCAGCAATAAAAACCTATTGTTGAATGTCACTGAGGTTTTGTAGTTGTTATTCAGCAATATCTAATCTACAGGATATGTTAAACTTCTGGTCATCATTTGGCTGCTTGACTGATTCAAAACATGTAGAATAATGTTTGAGGGAATACTTAGGAATTAAAATCACAAGTACTAATATCCCAAGATAAGTGCTGTCACCAAATTAAAGGGTTATTGATATAATTTGAAAGGCAGTGGGCTGGGACCCAGAAAACCTAATTTGAGCTTTGACTTTGTTATTTTGAATAGCACTTATCTTCTTTAACTTGGCTGTCCCCGCTTCTGAAATGGGTACACTAACACTTGCTTCAAGTGTCTTATGATAATCAGTATCACACTGGTAAGATAACTGTCTAAAGCAAAATATATGTGCTGTGGGCTAACTCATATTTCCCAAACAGATAGTAGAAAGTCCTAATTCCTGTACCTGTGAATGTGACCTTATTTGGAAATTGGATTATTGCAGATATAATCAAGATTATGTAGGCCCTAAACCAATAACTAGTGTCCTTATAAGTAAAAATGACTTGGACACACACAGAAGAAGCTATGTGACAATGGTGACAGAGATGGAGTGATACAGCAACAAGCCAAAGTCCACCATGGATTTCTGGCAATCACCAGGAGCAAGAAGTAGGCAAGAATCAATTCTGTCCTGCTGCCTTCAGAATAAACAAGGCTCTGCCAACACTTTGGTTTTAAATTTCCAGCTTCCAGAGCCGTGAGAGACTAAATCTCCACTGTTTTAAGTCACTCAGTCTGTGGTGCTGTGTTACCCCAATCCCGGAGAGCCTGGTGGCTGATAGGCATTGTGCTAAATTATGAATTTTATGAAGAAAGGGCAGACTTGCTTTTGGTATATGTGGGTCACCTTTGGAGACTTCAGACATAATTGAGGTTCTGAGTTCCTGTAGGTGAAGTAATTATGTGTATGAGATTTGAGTATTAATGTTAATGTGAACTGAACTGTATCCATAGAGGAAGAAATGTTAGGGAATTTCTAGTTACTTAGAAGAGCAATGATATGAAAAATGTTTAATAATCACCAGTATTTGTCAAGTTTCCCACACTGTTCTCAGCGTTTTTATACACTAATTTATTTAAATCTCCCAGCAACACTGTGAGGCATTGATCACACAAGGTCTAACTGGGTCTATCCTACCTTGAATATTTATAACAGAGAGGATTTAAGGCAAGTAACTCGGGGTGATGAAATTGTTGGGAAGCCGACCCAGGAAACTGCTGCTACCCTTAGACCAGAAGAACTAAGGGAGGAGATAGTGATGCCAAAGGCCAGAGATGGCGTTGCCTGCTTAGGGGCAGAACCATGGCAGGCCTGTCCCCAGGGAGCTGGAGCTGTGGTGAAGTGTAGCCACTGTGGGAGAGCTGGCCTAAGGAGATGGACCCCAGTTCCAACCTTCATCTCCTCTCCATTCTCACATTGGTGGCACCTGCTGGCTGAGTACGGCAGAAGTTAGTTGATGTGGGACCCTGAGAAAGACCCCTGGAAGGGAAAGCGCCTCTGTGATACAGAGCAGAAAGGGCAATAAACAGTTCCGGAGTTGTTTAAGCATGTACAACTCCTAACCCAATTTGCAAGATGAAAAAAACGAGGGATGGAAGAACAACATAATGTGCCCAAACTCACTCAGCTGGCCGGGGCTGAGGCCTGAGTGCAGGCAGTTTGGCTCCAGAGCCTGTGCTCTTAGCTCCTGCCCACAACACTCTTATTAGAATCGGGAGGGGAGCAGAGGCAGGGGCTTGGTGTGCAGGTTTTTGTGATCATCCACAAGTCAGGAATTAAAGACCAGAATGAGACTGGTATCTGTGAAATTGAATAAAATAGATTTCTTTGAGAAATACTACAAAGGAAAGAATTATTTGCTTAAGAAAATGAGAAAGGAAATAGCTTTGGGCTGCATAAAAATATTTGAAAAGAGAGAAGCAATTTATTTTAACCACAACAGTATTCATTTTCAAGTCAGAAAATAATTCAGACACTGTGATGAGATTAAAAAAAATCCCATATTCATTGCAGCAAATTTCACCTCCACAAAATAATTTAAAATGTCTCAGAAAGTCTGCATTTTCCTTTTGTGAGACTTCTAAAGTTGCCTCTCTTTTAACGTTTTCTTTTATCATCTGCCTTAAAAATACAAGCTAGCTATGCTCTTCTCAGTAAATAATAATATTCTAAGATAATTTTTTGTTGACAATTTGGAACCATAAATCTAGGATGACAGTAGTAAAATTAGAAGTGTTGTATACAGAATTTACTTTCTAGTCTACTGGGTGTAGAATAAAACAAGGAATAGTTAATTAACTGGACTAGGAAACACTACTGCATTTTTCTTTTTTAATGATTTGTTAGCTAAGATTAATTAAGAAAATCAACAAGTCTGCTAGCAACTGATAATTACTTGAATAAATAGGTGACACGAATCTTTTCTAAAAATATAGGTTGCAAAAGAGGGAAAACTAGCCAAAGGAATCATAAATGTTCCTTCTAATGAATGTGGCGTATGGGATAGAGACTGTGTACACAGATTAAGTCAAGAATGAGCAGTTATTTTCAATTTAACCAAAATCAAATGCCAATATGGATGACTTATATGACCCCAAACTGTCTTTTACTTCAAATATCTGCATCTTTCCATTATCCAGATGAATCCTGAATTATCCAGATGATTGCTTTAACTGTCTTCTTTGTTCTGCCCTGTGCAGATAAGTATAGGGTATGTTTTCCATCTCATGCAGGTGAACTAAAGCAAAACTATGTAGTAAATTCCTGTTGAGTAGATCTGATCTTTCCTGCAGCATTAGATATTATTTAATGACTACTGTCTCTATCAGTAATGGAATATGAAAATGATACCAGTCTTGAGTTTCAGGCAGTGGAAAATATGTTGGATGCTTGTCTGCATAGTTTGAATTATGAACCATCCTGTCAGTTTAATATATTCAAGCACAGTTTGGATCATCTTTGGGCAGGGCTGGTGTAAAGAAAGACCTTAAATTAAAGACCTAGAAGGATTAATTAATTGAGGTTCTTTTCAAGTTTATGAAATCTCAGAACTGTATTTCCAAGAATAATTGGATTTTGTGGAATTAAATACAATCACTTGATGGCCTTCTCTTCCATAGGAGTGATCAATAAATGAATCCTAAGAAAATAGAAGCATGTATCCATTCTTTTTTGGTTCCTGATATGCATATTTAGTTGGCAATTCTGTTAAGGAGCTGTTTCTTTGTTAAAAAATGTGGACCTCATCTGAGAGTAGAGTCGAGCTAAGAAAGTAAGTGGATTTGACTGCACTGACCAGTTTTTCAGAAGAGCTGCAGAGGATTATTTGCATAACACTGGGGCCACAATGCAGAACGTTCGCCATTTTGGAAAAGTTGAAGTAAATTTTAAAATAAAAGGAAATCTAAAAAGTGAAGTTAAATATGTTTATACTTAATAAATATTGAGATCCAAATTTAAATGTAATTTTGATGGACAAAAACCTGTAAAATATGAAGTTTATGAGAGAAGAGAGAAAAATATGTCTTTAATGTTCCAAGAAGTTGGAATGACTGATCTGATTAAGACCTTTGTTTTTCTCAGAGAAGACAACAGAAGTCAGAAGGGCCACTTGGCCTGCCTGTGGTCACCAAGAGCTATAGTGGAGCTGCTAGTATCAGATGTGAAATCTAGAGATCAGTAGTGAGCAAGAAACTTACACGTTAATAACCTTTCGAAAAAGAAATATCAAATTTAGGGAGCTTTCTTATTCTTACTGACATTCAAATTTACCTAGAACAATTTATAAACAAGAAAAAAACTTGTCATAACCATTTTGAAAATTCTCTCTTCCACTGCTATCAAGACACATCTTCAATAGTTATAAAATAAAGACACATTTTACACTTGAAAATCTATATGTATATTTCTTTATGGTTACCTTTTATAAAACATTCAGTGAATAATGATGTCAGAAGCCACAACAACAATATAAAACCAGTTATGTGTTATTGTGAAACTGTAAAGACTAAAAAGAGTAGCCAGGAAATAAACTCTAAAGTTCCAAGTTGAAGAAGTGGAAAATTGTGGTACAGTACTGTATCCACAGGAAGTAGTAGAAATCCTATAATTAAAGATAAGCAGATCATTTAGGTGTACTTACGTATGACCAAGGTGCTCTCTGTTATCGTAGACGCTATTATTTAGGGTCTAAAGAGGAAAAAATCAGTCATACCAGGTATTTCACATCAAGACGACTTACTGCAGGGACCTGGTTATGTAGGTGCTGGAAGTCTAAATGTGAAAAATGTAGATGCTGAGGTTACCTAGATATGAAACTGTAATAAGTGGCTACTGCATTAGGGAATAAAAAACATTTGGAATGACAAATGCTGCATGTTTTCTCTCATGTGTGGAATCTGGGGTGGGGGAGAGATTATACAAAATAAAAGGGGGACTATTAGGGAACGAGAGGGGGACGAAGGGGAGGAGGTATGAGGGGGTAATAGGGAGAGTTGATACTATCAAAGTACATTATATACGTTTATAAAAATGTCACAGTGAAGCCTATTTTTACAATTACTATATGCTAATAATTATACGAAAGAGTTGGTTTCACCAGCCTAGAAACTTGGTCCTCTCTGCCTGGTGTTTCAGCCTCTGAAGGGATTTCAGTGTTGATGACATGGCATCCTGGTCATCTGTCTAGAGCCATGATACACAGCTGATTCTGGAGCAGTCAAAAGAGTGTGGAGGCCCTTACTACCACTGTCTTCTGTTATCTGAACAATGCTGACAGGACTAGGAAGTAGAAAATAGGTTTTCCCCCTCTCCTTCCACCTGTCAGTCTCCCTGTTGGGTCCTCCTTTGGCAGAGCTAACCTGGAGTACATGATTAGGGAAACAGAGATCTGTGGTTTCCAAACCTGCCTCTACTCACAGAGTACATAACGGTGGGCTTCAGGCTGAGACAAATAGGCAAATAACCTGACAGATGTTTCTAATTTTAAGGTACCTTAAAATCCTTTTATCTGCTACTGAAAAGGAGAAACCTACAAGCTACAGTGTAATGTTAAGCATCTCAGAATTTTACCCCAAATCATTATTCCCTGTGCTGTCAAAGTATTGAAAACCAGTATTCTTAGAATACTTTGTTCTTGTCTGTTGGATTTTTTTCCCCTAGTAGCAGATACCCATTTTGCAAGTTTTGCTGCTGGTACTTTCATGATCTCACCAGTAGATGTCTACTGATGATATTCAGACAACAGCAGCCAGTGTACGGGCTGAGCTGTGTCTGCCCAAGTCCACATGTTGAAGCACTAATCCCCCAACCTCACAGTATGACTGTGTTTGGAGATGAGATAGTTAAATGAAAGCAAGGTGGTTAGTGTGTTCTCTAATCCAATCCGACTGGAGTCTATATATGGAGAAATTTGGAAACAGAAGGAAAATGGGAAAGGGAAAAACAGTGAGAAATTCTTCACCTGTAAGTCAAGCAGAGAAGCTCTAGGTGAAGTTAGACCTGCCAGCGTCTTGCTCTTGAATTTCCAGCCTCTAGAATTGTGAGAGAACACATGCCTGTTGTCTAAGCCGTCCAGTCTGTGGTGCTTCATCACGGGAGCAGTAACAACCACAGTGGGCAGGAAGACACTTTTAATTGTATTTGAATGTAAGATATAAAAAACCAGCGATTCATATAATTCCATGAAGGGCCAGTGCCGTGAACATCTCTGAGGACGTTCACAGCTAGGCAGGCTACCAGAGCTAAACCATAACCATAGCCTGGTCAAGGTAGGATGCAACCTAACTTCTGAGATCTAAAATGTTAAAAGTGTGAATCTAATAAAATATAATCGTTCCTTCAGTTTTTCACTTTTGATGTACCATAATTCCCTGTCATGTCTGTTTTCCCTAGCTCTGTTCTTTTATAATCACTTAATATTTAGTGAATTTTAAACACAAATATTTATGTGAATTTAAAAGCTATTTTCTTTATGTAGTCCTTGACTCAAGAATCCAAATAATGGGGCTGGGGAATTTAGCTCAGTGGTTAGAGTGCTTGCCTAGGAAGCGCAAGGCCCTGAGTTCAATCCCCGGCACCATAAAAAAAAAAAAAATCCAAATAAGGAGCTGAGCGTGGTGGCTCATGCCCCTATAATCCCAACACTTGGGAGGCTGAGGCAGAAGGATTGCCATGAGTTTGAGGCCAGCCTAGTGAGTTCAAGGTCAGTCTGAAAGACATAGTGAGACCCTGTCTCAAAAAACTGAAAAAAAGAATCCAAATAAGAAGAAATAGATAATTTAGTATTGAATTGAAAATTAAAAGCAACATGCCTAGGTGTAATTTTAATACATAAATCAAGAATCCTCTTACTGTAGAAAAAGAGTCTGTGCAGAGCCAGTGAACTCTAGTGTTGCTAATTGAGGGGGAGCAATGGCTGAGGGCAGAAAAAAAATGTAAAGGTTCAATACATAGATGGACCCAACTTCTACTGGAGCTGAAAGGCGGCTGGTGGGCAGATTTCTACTCAGTAGCATACAGCAGCAGTTTATATTGTGTTGTTTTTTCCAGAAATTCGAATTTTAGCACTTAAAATGATCATGCCAAATACAAGATTTTGCCATGTCAAGGCTGTTTATGAACATATACACTTTGTGTTTGTTTCATTAAACTGCCAATTCTTCATTTCCTCTTTGTCCTAATACATATTCTCTTAGGTGCCTAGAAGAAACATGCTTTTAAAAAATATAAACAAGTCAACAGAATATTATGGCATCATTATAAAGAACAATAATCCTTACACAAGGGATTTCAGCTTTTAGCAACTGGAAGATAATGAATAATTTTCTTCTACACAGTTACACTGGAATGAAATGGGCCTCTTTACAAATGCTAAGCCTAAACTATAATTAAACATTTATCTTTTAGTTTTCAGCCCTGACTTTTTTCTTTAATTGTCCTCTGGATTCTGCTTGACTAGGATTCTTTTCAGATGTCTTCAGTCCTTGGTCTTGGGGCCCAGAACTACATCACCTTTTGACTTCTTTGTGCAGTCAATTTATTCGGATCCTGTGACAAAACTTCCATTTCTAAGTAAAAGAATATGTCAATTAAACTGGCTTTAACAATTAGTAGGACGTATTGACTCATCAAAAAGTGGAAAAGTGGGGCAAGTTTCAGGCGTGGTGCATTCTGGGCTCAACTCTTGCTTTGTGATCTTCTATGCTTGGCTTTCTTAGGTTAATTTTCTGCTCTCTTATGGGGGTAAGATGGCAACTAGGAGGGTGTAGTTTTCTACAAGTCCCGAGCAAAATCTTTGTGTGCTATGCATACTGGACTACCACAAAGCAAATCTTTGTCTTAAAATAATTAAATACATAGTTAGTTTATCTTGAAAATTAACTTTAACAAAAGAGTTGGAATTTCCTTGCCTGGTTTGCTCAATCAAATCCTGCTGTAGGAAGCTGGGGCTACGAGAGTAGAATAGACATTGAAAAGCTAATCACAACATAGTCTGTAAGTGCAAAATTATTTTACTTTTTTCTTTGTATGTTTTCACTTGTACCCTGCATTTTCCCCCTGAATTTTTTAATGTAATTAACACTTTAAACTTCTCTCCAATTTGCATTCATTAAATTTCTTGCCACTGAGATCTGGGAATAATGAAGTGTATCCGGACTGAGATTCTTTCATTCCAATCAAATGTGACCTGCTGATCCTAAAATGTAACACTGCCATTTTAGTCTGGTTATCTATCAGCTGTGTGTCACATTTTTACTGAGAGAAGCCTCCACTAGTTAACTGAGTACAAGAGGAATGAGGAAAGCGAAAGGGAGCTTTCCTGTTTCTCTTGCTTTCTAGATATAGGGAGAGTAGAAGATACGCTGAATGTGTCCCAGCAGCCTGCAAAATCTTAAAGACATGTTTCTGTCTTACCCAGTCAGAGAAATTTCAGCAATAATGCCTAAGAGTTGCGAGTGAAAAAGAGAGAATATAACCTCAGGGTGTCTGAGAGAAAGAAGCAGGGGTGTACCCTTTTCATATTTAGTTAAAATCAAGTAAAATCAAAATTATTAAGAATGTCTAAGAACTCAGTGGCTACTCTGGGAAGCAAATATAATACTATAATCCTGTCAAATGACATTATGAAGTGCCATTTGTATTCTTAGAATTTAAATACAGAATTTGTTCTTAAAATTATAGCATATTGATGAATAGCATTATTATTTTGTCATATCTATTATTCTCTCTTTTTTACTCACAGCTCTTAGGCATTATTGATGAAATAATAATAATGAATAGCATTATTATTATGTCATACTTTTATTTCTTATCTTAAGTCTGGCAGACTTCAACTAGTTGGGGAACAGTTTTGGGGATCATGCTATTAAGGGCATAATGTCGGCAATCTAGTGGAGTATTATTTATAAATCTTAACCCATTTAATATATATTTTATTACAAATGCTACCAACCATCTTGTTCTTTTCAGAGTCAAGACTCAGTGAAAACAAAGATTAACTCGTTTAATGTAGTGTTTTTTAAATCACAGTAATACGTGTATATAGTTTTAAAATAAAATAATATTACAGATCTAATAATAAAATAGATGCCTTCAAATCCTCCTATTCACACCTTTACATCTGGCTGCTATCAGTTCTTACAGATTTTCTTTTGGTATTTATGCACTTGTCTAATATAATCATGCTGCTACTTTTTGAGTAGAGCTTGGTTTTATGGCCTACTTTTTTAAAACTCAGATTAAAAACACATACACATCTCTCTTTCTCTGATTCTCTCATTCTCTGTCCCCCTGTCTGTCTCCCTACACACTACAATTATAATATCATGTTTTCTTAAATCAGTATTGTGTTTTCATGATCATCTATGTATTATTTCCAACTGAGCTAAATTGAATAATGATTGGATTTCCTTTTTTTGTTTTCCCAGCTATTCTCCCTGGAGTTTTGATAATTTCTGGATCTTTAGCTGTCACTAGTTTTGCTTGCCCGTTCCCAGTGTCTGCCTGAGTTGTGAAACCCTTCTTCACATGGCGCAGTGCACAAGTAACTATCATTTCTTCTTTTCTCCATGTAAGTCTTTGCTGAGTCTTGCCTCCTCCTGCTCTATGCAGGACTGTTTTTTTTTTTTTTTTTTTTTTTTTTTTTTTTTTTTTTTTTTTTTTTTTTTTTTTTTTCTGAGGCTGCTGCATAGTTATGGCCCAGGACTTCCTTTCTCCAATGCTAGGACCTTTGAGGGTAAAATATTAGCATGACTTTGGAAGGTACAAGTGGATTTTATAAAAAAAAAAAACAAAAACTCTCCTGTCAATGTTAATAGTCATTGGAAAGACGCAGGACCTAGGAAATGAATGTCAAGGGCACATCTTATTAGGATGACTGAGATTTACCTGCTGGGCTTATAACTGCAACAAACTAAACAAATCCATGTTATGCATTTCCATATTATTATTATAGCCTGCTGATTGTTATAGCTTGTGTCTAGATGTCTCCCAAAGCCTCATGCGGTCATAAGTGGGGCTTTTCAGAGGTGGCTAGATCTAGAATGTGTGATGCTGAGATTAAGTGTGATGATGGGATTAAGGGTGTGTGATAACTAAATTAGTTCACTGATTGGTTTGGCATAGTTTTGGGTGTGGATAATGGGTGTGAGTGCAGGTGGACATAAAGGTTTGTACTCTGGATGGAATGTAAGGGACAGAAAGAAGGTTGCTGTTGTCACTTGCTGCTTGCTACTCTGCTGCTTTGCTTCCTTCTGCCTGCCATGAACTGTTTCTTCTCTGCAATGCCCCTCTGCCACACTACCCTGCCTTGGAGCCAGTTGACTGTGGACTGAAACCTCTACCAATTGTGAACCAAAATAAATCTTTCCTCCTTTAATTTGTGGGTATTGAGTATTTTGTCTCAGCAATGAAAATCTAACTAAGACACCAATCATCTATATTTAGTATTTGTATTGATTCTATCCAAGTGTATTTTTCCCATCAGAGTGTTAACCAGGCCCAATGCTTGTTAGCTTCCGAGATCAGATGAGATGGGGTGTGTTCAGGGTAGTGTGGCTGTAGACAGTCCAAGTGTATTTTTCTTTTCTTTCCAAATGCTTTCTACCCACGTTCTTGGTCACAGATTTTGACATTCATTTCTGTGATCTATTTGATCTTTTAAGACCCCAAGGTTATACATATAGTGCTGAGGATCAGAATATGATACCTCAAAGCATGGTACCTTGGCATGTGAAGTATTTCTGAGTTGAAAGAGATGGGGAGGGCCACTAAAGGAAGATGAATATCTCTCCAACTTCTTCCCACCTCATTCTCTCTCAAAGTGAGACATGGAAAGTGGAATTCCTCTCCCGAAAGAGAGTCATTAAAACCTAGGAAGGTTACTGTCTGACCCGTCCTTATTCTCTGGGGAGTGTCATGTGACAGGTGTCCTGCTTCTTGCCTGGAGGAACAAATGTATTTTGCAGAAGAGAACTGGAACAAACAGGCTGAAGTTCCCCTAGTTAGTACCCTGAGATGATACTGTATTTTGTCCAGTCATGTTTCTCCACAAGTATCCATTCTTTCATCAGACATAAAACAGTCATACATGGTTTTCTGTATGCCATTGGGTCTTCATTTTTGAAGTGTCTATACTATGTAAAACTCTGTTAAATAAATTTGCTATGCTTTTCTCTTGTTATGCTTTTTTCTCTTTCTTTTCTTTTAAGGATGACAGTCATGAATCTTGTGATGTGTGAGGAAAATATATTAACTTTTTCTCTCCTCTAGCAGTTTAGCTTCTTTTACACTCCTAATTTTTCAACCTTAGATTAAATTAGTAAAGATCAAAATAATTGAAAACAAATGTTCAGATAGGCATACAGTTAATATAAATACTTTATGTACTATATTGAATTCAAAATAACACATGTTAATGAAGTACATTATCAACATTCCAAGTTTAATTTAAACAAATAAGAAAGATAGGTGCTCAGAAAACATACAGTCATGCACTGAATAATGGTGTTTTGGTCAGTGATCAACAGACTGCATGTAAGATGGTGGACTCCTTAGATAAAAATGGAGCTGAAAAATTGTCACTGGCCAGTGACATCTTAGCCAGCACAATGTTGTAGCAATTACACATGTGCTTGTGCGAATGCTGCTGTACGCAAACCTACTGTGTCTCCAGTTGTGTAAAACTACAGCACATACAATTACCAACGGTACATAATACTTGATGATAATAAATCACCATGTCATTGTTTATATATTTACTATACTGTCCTTTTTATTCTTATTTTAGAATGCACCTCTTCTACTTATTAAAAATTAGTTTGTAATAAAATAATATAGTGTTTTATTATAGCGACCCCATCATCTCCTGTTTACTGTGTCTCTTGTTTGCATCATTTACTCTTGTGCTTGATTTAGTTTCATGTTTCGTATATCATGGCACCTAAGTACAAACTCCACTGTTGCCAGTAAGAGGCCACATCAAGTAATCTACCTGGAAATGAAATTAAAAGTGATTAATGACTTCAGAGGTGGGAAACCAGTGACGATTATTGCTTGCGAAACAGGTATCTCCCATTCTACCACAGCTATGATTTTAAAAAGAACAGAGTACTGGGAGCTGTTAGGGTAGCTGCTTCACTGAAAGCAATGAGACAAAAAAATGTGAGGTGCTTTCAAATATAGAGAAACTTCCAATGACCTGGATTGAAGACCAGACACAGAAACATATCCCTCTCAGAACCACGATGATTATGGCTAAACCTAAAGGTTTGCAATGTTGAAAGAAAAGGCTGCACCTGATGATACTGTTGAATTTGCTGCTCACTCTGGTGGCTTAAACAATTCAAAAATCTCATGCATGAGTACACATCAAATTGTTTCTCTGATATGAGAAACCATAAGTGTACATAAAGACAAAGAG
Organism: Hystrix cristata; assembly: GCA_004026905.1. NCBI lineage: Eukaryota > Metazoa > Chordata > Mammalia > Rodentia > Hystricidae > Hystrix > Hystrix cristata. The sequence goes on from PVJO010004940.1 coordinate 100,875, forward strand.
GCATAATAGATACTAGGTAAAAGAAAGATAATATTCAAAAGAGAGAGAACTAGAAGAGCAAAAGGAGGAAGGGAAAAGGGAAAGAAAGGGGAAAAATGGAAAAATGTAAATAAACCTGCTGTAAATAAGGAACGGGGGAATGGAAGGGAGGGGTGGGGAAGGGGGGGAACCAAGATACATCATATACAGGTACAAAATAACCATGGTAAATGGGATCATTATGTATACAATGTACCAAAACATGTTCTTGGTAAAAAATAAAAATTTAAAAAAAATTCAAAAATCATTATTCACTACATAGTGTGAAAGGTAGTTTGTAAATTTGTAAATTTGTAAGTGCTGATATGAAGGATGCTGAAGAATTTCTGGAAACTCTAAATAAACAGATTTTGGAGGAAAATTATTTGCCAGAGCAAATCTTCCCTATTTTGGAAACAGATGCCTAAACGGACTTTCATCCATAAGGAGACCAAGTCAGTGGCAGATTTCCAGGCTTTTAAGGATAGGCTGATAGTCTTGTCTGGGGTCCGTGATGCAGGCTGCAAATTAAAACCCTTTGTGATAAGGGACGATGAGAACTTCAGGACTTCAGATGATCTAGCTTGTCTTCCAACATGCCCTCCTGACTTGTTGTGCCAGTGAAATGGAAGAGTGCTATTTGGAGAAAAACATGCCTTTCAAGGCTTTGTGGATTGCTGATCGTGCTCTCACATTCCTCCTTTCATTAGTGATCATCATTCCAAACATCAAAGGGGCATTTCTCCCTCTAGACACCACTTCTTTGATGCAACAAATGGATCACAGCATTACAACAGCTTGCATTTATTTATTTATGGCTTGTGTGGTGAACTTATTGTGGTTAACCTGAGCCAGAACGCCCAGCTGGACTGAGTTGGTGTGGTTCTGGGCATAGAGGATCCACCTGAGGATTGCTGCCCACGCAATATAAAGGAGAAGGGGAGCAGAAGCTAGCTGGCAGGCTGTTTCCCAGGAGAAGCCTTGCTGCGGCTGGTTCTCCTGAAAGGAACTTGGCTGTTCTTGTGGAGGAAGGAGCTCAGGACCTTGCATCATCAAGGATGGCTGCTGTTGCTCCAGGGGAGCTCTGGTTGTCATCTCTGCTGCGAGCATCATATTCTGGTTCCAGTAAAGATTTATTCGGCAATCATTTGCAGACACAGACATACATGGGCCAGTGCTGTGGGCTCCCAGCCCTTGATTGGATCTTTTGGGTCTCCAATGCATAAATAAACACTCTTCCTGCAATTGGCTTGTGGGTGAATATTGTAATTTATAAATGTCCCATATTCAATCTGCTCTCTTATAAACCATTGACTCTAGCAAAGCTAAGTAAGACAATTTGTGTGTCTAATGTATTTCACTTAACATTATGGTCTCAAGGTGCATCCATTTTCCTACAAATTACTCAAGTTCATCTTTCTTTTTCCAATTTTGTTTTAAATTTTAGTGGTACATTTTAGATCTACATAACAATAACATTCATCATAGGGAATTTGTACCTGTATATGATATATCTCGCTTCTACTTTTTTCCCAGTTCCTGTCCCCTCCCTTCAACCCTCTTCTCGTTATTTACAAAAGCTTTGTTTCCATTTTTCCCTTCTATTTTCTTTTTCTTTCTTGTTCCTCCCTTCCTTCCCTCCCGCTTATTTACATTATGCATTCTGATCCTTATTTACACTTTCGATTTCTTACAGCCGAGAATCAATACAATATTTTAATATGTGTGTCCAATAACAGCTTTTAAAACATGTGGTCTAAGGAGGATCACTGCCCAGGCTAGTGGTGCAGCTGGAGAAGAGAGAGAAGTCTCTGATGCAATATGGTAGCATTACACGCCCTCTGCTTTATATACCTTGCTTTGGGAGGGGGGTGATGTACCAGGGACTGTGTTAATGACACATAGAAGAAGATACTTAGGTGACTCATGCATAACTCCAAAGGATTTGCCAAGGATGAGGAAGTTGCAAAACTCAGCAGTGCTGTGGTTGAGATGGCAGATGAGTTTAACTTGGGTGTTGGTCAGGATATCATTGAGGAGATTTAGTGGGTGTTCCTGAAGAATGGACTAAGAGTTGTTGAAATTCAAGTAAGAAAGCAGAGTAAAAAGAAGAGGCAAAAGAAAAGAAAGCTGCAGAAAGAAACCCCAGGAAAATTCAAAGTGAAGGGTTTAGTGGATGACTTGCAGACTTTAACAAGCCACTTAAAAAGCCGGAGACCATAGACCCCAATACAGAAACATTTCGTGAATAGAGAGACATGTTCACAGAGCATTAGCTACTTACAGGTAAGTCTGTGATGAAAAACAAACATGGAAAGAAACCTGCTTTCTTCTCGACACCTGCTCAAGCAGAGCCCCAGGCCTACAGGAGGATTCCGGAAGGTGGTACTGTCATCACAGGAGAGACAGCTCCATGCGTGTTAGCACTCCGGAAGACCCTCTGGTGGAACAAATGCGGAGGTGGGAGACAGAGGTCCTGGTGATTCTGCCCCTTGTGGGCTTCGGCTGCTATGCATATTTGTTTCTTAAATTTTAGCAAAAAGTTTAAAAATGAAAAAAAAGAAGAAAAAGATTATTTAATAAAAACAAGGAAAGAAAATTGTAAGGTACAAGTTATTACAGGGTTCAAAGAGTTAAAGAAAAATTAAAAATTGATAAAGGTAATGGATGTTTCTTGAGAACATACTCTTAAGTGAAATAAATCAGACACTCATGAGCACACATCGAATTGTTTCTCTGATATGAGAGACCGTAATTGTAAATAAGGACAAAGAGGTGTAATAGATATTATATAAAAGGAGGATGGTGTGCAGAGGAGAGGAGTACTAGAAGGAAAGAAGGGGAAAAGCAGAAAGGCAACAGGGGAGAGAGGGGAATGGGAAAATATGGAAAATGATGAATGAACCTGCTGTAAATAGGGAGGGAGGGTGCAGAGGGGAGGGGGGAAGAGG